>SAYR01003552.1:5710094-5737668 GCA_004382745.1 Argopecten irradians irradians
AAGAGAAGAGAACTGAATGACGGGAGTGACATTCTCATGTATATGTGTTTGGTTCCAGTAAAGTATTATTAATATCCGATTCTTATCTAGGGTTTGCTGTTTTTTGTTTATATGTACTTTCCTACCATTATGATAATTATTTATTTGCTGAGTGTGTTGTTCATTCCGACAGCTAATCTATGTCTGTTATGTTTATCAGGACGCACGTTCTTTGCTTCTCACAGATGTCAACCTTATTTCCCCGGAGTTTTATTATAGGCAATATTCAGAAAATTGTCTTCTTCTCCAGCTGTGATATCACAGCAATGAAGTCCGGTGAATTTGTCTCTCGTACCTACAGCAAATCGTTATCAGGTAAACGAGTACCTACAGGTTAAACAGGGATGACGCGTGGACACGTACACTGATTCAAGATGGACCTATTGAATTATTTTCTATTGATGTATAATGATTATGGTCTGAAATTCCTGGAAATATGGTAATGAGAGATAAATGGTTATAGTGTCAGACCAAAGTATCAAATAAAGGAGCCGGCTGTGAGATCATATCAATCACCGATTTACCAAGGTAGTCAGTGTTGTGAGTGGGGGTTATATTTACTACACTACACCTGACAGCTGATATTAAAGCTGTCCTATCTTGATTATTTCATATTTCTGTGATTGAGGTGCGATCAGTTATATTAGTCCTTTTGTCAGGCTAGATTTCTATTTGGTTTATGTCTTAAACTACAAATTCTAGAGGTGTTCATATGATTATTACTGACGAGCAATTTTGGAAAATCATTGTGGTACCCTTGTAGTTTATAATGGGCAATATATAATACATGGTTACTATGGGGTATATTAACAGCAGTGCCCGGATGTACCTTTGTGTGACGTCATCGCCATCTTTTCTGAAATCTCCTATATGGGCTATATAAACACACATGGTTACTATGGGCTATATAAACATACATAGTTATTATGGGCCATATAAACATACATGGTTACTATATAGGCTATATAAATACACATTGTTACTATGGGCTATATAAACCTACACAGTTATTATGGGCCATATAAACATACATGGTTACTATATGGGCTATATAAACACACATGGTTACTATGGGCCATATAAACATACATGGTTGCTATATGGGCTATATAAACATACATGGTTACTATGGGCTATACAAACATAAATGGTTACTATGGGCCATATAAACATACATGGTTACTATATGGGCTATATAAACATACATGGTTACTATGGGATATACAAACATAAATGGTTACTATGGGCTTTATGAACATACATAGTTACTATGGGCTTTGTATCTAAGATGAATGGTTGCCATGTGGTGTGTATCTAAGATATATGGTTGCTATCAGGCTAGATAAATTAATTTATTTTTACTTATGACTAAAATAATGATGTGGTGACAGTTATTAGTGATATTTGCTATGAAATGGAAAGTGTCAGGTTCTGCTTGCGGAGATATCACTTTTACCTTACGACAGGAAAGGAACTGTTAATGAGCAGAACTCCTGTATTATGTGTAATTTCTACCTGATATTACCTACAGGTAATTTCAGCGCTTGCTGCTAACCCAGGCGTACAATTCTGCATTAGAGACATGTTCACACGATTGTGCACTACGCTACTCTCACTTTGATATAACCAATATATATGGCAACACTCAGTTATAATAAAATAAGTTGTCAGGCCTCTAAACTTTTTATGGTTTCTTCGGTGATATATTGTCACTAAGCGCATGTTTTTGTTATATTTGTTGAAAAGCAAATGTTTTCTTTTCATATCTACTGTAATTATTTGACTTTGTAAGGAGGTTTTAGATTTATTGAAGACGCTGTTACTAAAATGTCAGGTATCATGTCATAAAACTTCAGAATAGTATCAAATGATGACCTGATAAAAATAAAATTTAAAATATTTAAGTTTGTATTGGTTTATACCACAAACTTATGAATTTATGAACTTATATTAACTTTATACACATAGAACCTCTTCATTTTTCAAATTGTAAACTTGACCCACATTTTGTATGGGTAAGGAATGTGAAACCCAATATCATTTCAATGGAGGAGTGTACACTTAGAACTTGTTTATGTATATATAAACTTTTCATTACTGTTATTACCAGGAATGAGAAATGTTTGATGTATCAGCCATGTCTCTGCACTTGACCTCTGGATTTGACCAGCTGATATTATGAGTAATATAATGAATTCATCATAGCATGATAAAATCATATACACAGATCTAAACAGTAAATATATGGTTATAACGAACCTCTGGGGGGACCGACAAAATTACTTTGTTATATCTGTTATATAGTCAGATAGTACAACCATCTTATTGGAAAATTGAAGATGAATGAAAATTATGACATAATAACCATAGATTTGTGTTCATTATAAATGTGTTTTAATATGTGTGGGTTTGTGTTTTATTAGCCTCTGACTTTCGTTCTGTTGTTTGCTTATCACTCATTGAAAGATGTAAAAATTTGGTAAAGGAAAGAGCAGATTTTGATAAAAAAAAATTAGCTTTTGTTTCAGTTAAAGATTAGGTATTTTTGAATTAAAGATAAGTATTTTTCCAAGTTAAAGATAGGTATTTTCTGAGTTGATTGCTAATTTAGGTCTGTAGTCAACTTTACCAATGGCGACGACAATGATGTGAATAGTTCTCTTATCCTTTATTGTCATACAAACATTCCAGACCTGGGAAGGTTATGAACTCAAATTAATCCATTAAAAGGAAATACGAGACTCCACCATCTTTTTTTTATAGTCTTGGTTCATATTGATGATATTGTCTATTGCACAGGTATGAAAAGCTAATTAGTAGTACAGGTGAGTCCAGTGGGAGGTAGGTTTGCCTGTTATATAGTGAGAGCAATCATGGAAATAAGATGGAGACAATTCAACACTAATAGGCTGTAGTCGTCATGGCAGAATCACTATATATATAGTTACAAAATAATTTGTCTCTCTTTAAACAGATTTGTACAACATTTGGATATATATATTTTGACCTTTTGAATGCATGACAAATTTGATAAAAGAGTATCAAAATTTTACATCTGAAGCCATTTCTATAGACAACTGCTGCTTTAGTAGCACTCCTTACGCTTTATTAACTTTTGAAGGGATTAATATCATGAAACATATTTATCTGTGTTGTAGCCATAATGCACTGATTATGCTGTGCAATACCATGTAGCAATCTATTTTGAGAATTTCATCCTAAATTTGCCAGATTTAACCCACCTGATATCATATTAGTGTATAGAACTGTTTAATTGTGACTTTTGACCTCAACATTGTTTGATCAGTACAACAACCTATTGTTTTATTTCATGACTAGAGCACCAGTTACGGATTGGAGTACACACTAGTTATATACGGATTGGTAGTGTAGGTAGTCATGCTTCATACAGAGACACATCGCCATTGTTTGTTTGCGAGATGACAAAGGATACCCGAGATCCTAGAAAACCCAGCTATACCTATAGTATAGGTCAGCTACCCGGCTTCTGATTATTCAAGCACACAGAGTTGTTGTTGCTTGGACATGAACAGACTTCATTAAGATCATTTGTGTACTAATACATGCTGTATATATGCCATGTCATGTCCAATCTGTCAATGTTAACAGTAAATCCACAAAACTTCCGAGTATGTATATGACTAACTTGTCACAAGGTATCTACTAGTTTATCTTTCATCGTGTTAGAAACATACACTATATCATTTTCCGAAAAATATGTCATCATGTTTCAAATTTAGACAAGTACGACACAAATATTGGATTTAGTATCCTATCCTTTGTTGCCTTATAGGGAATTTGATATTGACTGTGTGTTCTGTGTGCTCCTAGATGTATTTGATTGGGATATTCCTTTCGTAAAATAAATTTCCACAAACTGGTGGTAAAAACTCCCAGTTTATGTTACCCAGTTGTCTTATAAGGCCTCCGCAGGTTGATTTGAATTTTCCACATGTTAAACTTGATAGATATTTTATCACATATCTTATTAGAAAATAATAACTAAAACGTCAAAAACCATCAAATATCAAACAATAAGTTAAATATATTATTTAAATATTATTTGAGTGAAAGAAATGTCCGCAGACAGGGAAAAAAACAATCTTCTGAATGACTGCTAAATATAACTTGCACACGTGTTACACACGGTCAACATGTGTATTTCTCAGAATCCTGTCGCTGTGACTTCAATGAAATAATCCGGCGTCAAGTTTATAGTGTGAATTACATAGTAATATAGTAAGCATTATAGGGGTGTTGAAAAAAGCAAGCAAAAAGGTCCGTAATTAAACATCATTTACATCGATCTCTGCAGCGGCAAAAACCCACGAAATCAATATCCGGAAGTTTACAAAAATAAGGCTTCGTGAATTGCATCATGGGGATGGCAAGTTAGAGAGTAACATCCTAACGAAGTCATTTTAGGTTAAATGATAGTCTTGATAATAAAGTAATCCTATACACATCAATATAATTAATACGCGAAGTATATCAAAAAGAGATATAAAGAAATCGTATCATATTGAGGAAAGTAATTTTAACCGCGGCTATGTTGAAATATGAGAGAGAGTTTAGCGTGAATTCGTACGACGCCATGGTTTGGTTTACAACACAAGAAGTCTAACGTAATGGCAGTAAACAACGAACAGAAACATGACCAAATCAATTTTGCTAAAGATATTTACATCATTGTGAGTTTTTATTTGGTTATACATTTACAGAACAAGTTTACAGACGAAGTTTTTCGTGATTCTAATCGATCGATAGCATTACGTGCTTCATTAAGAAGATCGATCGTATACACAGAGGGTTGCGTGGGTGCATGGGCCTAACTTTTGGTTGCGGCTTATGTAACGGTGCGTCTTATGTGTGTACAGAAACCTGAAAAATAACCTTAAAAAAAGGCTCTGGCGGCTTGTTAATACAGGTGCGTAACTTATTGTCCGGAAAATACGGTAACTTTGTCTAGGCCTAAGATTAAAATAGGGCAGTAAGGAAGATTTGAAATATTATTTACTTGTAAATTTTCCCGGTCAGATGATCAGATCATGTAGTATTTTATTGCAATTTTGACATAGTTGTAATCGAAAATTACCATTATATTGTTCTAGTTAATAATTTTGTGACCATGTGGTTGTTTTTCTATTACAGAAGAATTTTCTATTTCAAGGATGTAATTATTTTTTTCCGACTTCATGATGTTACTTTATTCTGGCTACGTTGTTGATGTGATTAACACTCCGATTTCAGTACCCTGTGGCTCTATTTTCTGATGAGATATGGATCTTGTTACTTTAAGTGGGCTAATATGAATTGTATGAATGAGGGTATAAGACGAAGAAGGGCCCTTATGAGATGTGAATCCATTAAGGCTTATGCTCCAGCCTTCTGTGTATTGTGAGGCCCACTTCAATACTGTGACTTGTTGATAGTAAATTATTGGCTCACTGCACTGGACAGGAGTACCAGACTACATATTATCACCATTATACACCTAGCTACACCTCCATGTCTAAACAATGATACACATACAGCTATGTATACAGACTCCACAGGTGTCACATCAACAGAATTACACACATACAAGGGGCGATGACACGAGGAAAATACAACATATATACAAGGGGCGATGACACGAGGAAAATACAACATATATACAAGGGGCGATGACACGAGGAAAATACAACATATATACAAGGGGTGATGACACGAGGAAAATAAAACATATATATACAAGGGGCGATGACATAAGGAAAATACAACATATATACAAGGGGCGATGACACGCGGGAAATACATATAGATGCTTGTGAAATTCAACATGGTATCATAAGGTTAATTGCAAGCAATTTTTTATTGCATTTCAAATCAAAGAAAACTGTGGTCTAAAATTGCATGAAAGTTCAGCAATGGTGATTTTGAATGACTTCAACTGTAACTTTTGTTCATGATATCACTCAACTGTAACTTTGTTCATTATGTCTCTCATCTGTAACTTTGGATCATGACGTCGCTCATCTGTAACTTTGGATCATCACGTCACTCAGTTGTAACTTTGGGTCATACCGTCACTCATCTGTAACTTTTGGTCATGACTAGTACTTCACTCAGTTGTAACTTTGGATCATAATGTCACTCATTTATAACTTTGGTCATGACATCACTCATCTGTAACTTTGGGTCGGGACGTCACTCATCTGTAACTTTGGGTCATGACGTCACTCATCTGTAACTTTGGGTCATCACGTCACTCAGTTGTAACTTTGGGTCATGATATCACTCATCAGTAACTTTGGTTCATGACATCACTCATCTGTAACTTTGGTTCATGATATCACTCAACTGTAACTTTGGGTCATGACTTCACTCAACTGTAACTTTGGGTCATGACATCACTCATCTGTAACTTTGGGTCATGACATCACTCAACTGTAATTTTGGGTCATGACATCACTCAACTGTAACTTTGGTTCATGACCTCACTTAACTGTAACTTTGGTTCATGACCTCACTCAACTGTTACTTTGGGTCATGACATCACTCATCTGTAATTTTGGGTCATGACGTCACTCAACTGTAATTTTGGGTCATGACGTCACTCAACTGTTACTTTGGGTCATGACGTCAGTCATCTGTAACTTTGGGTCATGACGTCAGAATGACATTCGACCAGTTCAGTGTTATTTCTCTGGTGACTCCGGCTTTCCTCCCTTTCTAATCCTGGCCTGTCCTGGGATTATTGCGATGACGTCATCTCTTAACTTTGACCTTATGCTATGACATCACTTATCTTGTCTTTTTGACATTAAGTCACAGTGAAATGATAACTTTGTTGACCGATTAGGCGCCCATCAGTTGCCAGGAAGTGTTTTTAGGAAGAAGATATATCACCATTGTTCAGGAACCAGATATAGCGGACACAGATAAAACTATCTGTTACAATGCTACAGGGAAGCATGTGTCGATGCACAGTTAGGTGATACTACAGGTCAAGGTCAAAGGTTATCACACAATGATGTTTACATTTTATCGAACTTGTGAAAAGGAAACAGGATGCACCAGTTTTATGACGTAATGATCGTCTTCCTCCAATATGCCTAGCTTGTCTGTACAATACAGGTACATGTAATTATCTGCTTCCTCCAATATACATTGTGTATACAATTAAGGTAATGGTCTAAATGCTGTTACTAGTTCTATTGTCAGAATGATACGTAGATGATACTGGGCTTTATGGTACAAAATGCTCTATGTGATGTAGAGTCTTACCCCAATTTCTCGAAACAAAACTGAAGTCAAAAATTTTCTTATAGGTTTCACATGGAGAAAAACTTAAGTTTTGACACTTTTATTTAGAGAAATTGGAGTCTTGATTGTAAAGACACCCCCAAGGATAAATGATGATGAGCCACAATGGCTTTGTGGGGAAAAGACAAGTGAAAAACAGATTGTATAATCCCTTGTGTAGTCATATAAACACTAGCTGTAATAATTATGGTGTTCTTGGTCGGGCATCTATATCTACTAAAAGTTTTCCACAGGATTTAAGTGTATTTCTTGTAATTTTCACCATCACAAATTCTCATAAAACAAACAATGTTTCAGATTCATGAAAGCACCAAAATGTTAATGGCATAGCGGTTAATGTCTCATGAAATATCACATGTTTTGAAAGAACCGCCACAGTCATGCCATGTTTCAAACTTTCGCGTAATATCGGAAAACCGAGTTGCATCACGTGACCGACATCGTACCCGTACAGATCGGAACGTCCCGAGCCATATCATGTGGTCAATATCGGCAATACCCATACAGATCTGAATAGATTGGAACAGTTCAGATACTTCCGAGCTATTTTAAACGTGTACATGTTAAAAATAAATATTTTAATTTAATTGTTTAATGACTTTGCGAATACGAAGTTAGCAAAAGTCGTTAAAGATCGAAAGTTCAAAACTTAGAGAGGCAGAGAAAAATATGTAGAACATTAGTACTCTAAATACTTTTTCTATGCCAAAAATACAACAAGTCACAGACCATACAACTTTAAGATCATTTTAACCATGTGAAAAAGTCTGAAATTATCCTTCATTGTATGCTTCAATCATATTTAGAATATTTTTCACTTTGATGAGAAGTTAAATGTTTCATCTATATAATATCTTTACTATTTCTCAGTCAGCTTACTCAATACTGTAACATACAAGTTGTGTGAGATTGCTGTAGTCTAGACTGGATGGGGATGTGTGTATTGTTTAATTACTGTTAAAGAGAAGCGAGAGGAAGTCTGCAGAGCAATACTTACCATGGGCTGATTAGGATCTTATGTAATATTGGCATTGTTCCAGCCTCGTCATACTGTTATAATATAATTCAGTGTTCCATTAAAATTATAACTGGAATTGAAACAATAACAAAGTTTAAGTCCTTTGCTGCATGCTGAGGTTTTAGATAAAAGGTTTGGTATTAAACAGAAGCCAGGAAATTATCAGATGAAAGAGAATGGCTTAAACATCCCTAATTAATGATTTGGCATGTCAGTATCGTATTTTACCTGATAAATGCCCAAACCTTTCTGCCTCACGATCTTATATTGTTTTATGTACATACTGATCCTGTATTCATATAAATGGATACCTTGTAGGTTGTGTGCTAACATAAATACAGTTTGTGTATTACATGTATGGCTATTTAGTTTGAGTGTGATGCTTAGATTACATTTAATTAAATCTTAATATGGTAGTGTCTGTTTAACTAGTTTGTGTGTAACAGTGTAATAGCTAGCAATAGATTGAATATGGTTATATGTGCTAACTTGGTTGAATAGTAGGTTAACAAGGTTGAATATAAAAAATTGTGCTATGCTTCATATACGACAGTGTGCTTACTAGGTTGACTATTATAAGTTTTGCTGACATTGATACATGTGATGATAGCTATCACTAACAACCCTTCTCCACACCACCCCCATCTTGACCTTTGAACCTGCTAGTGTTATGTTTTCCTTGTGTTTATCTCAGGGCTGCTAACAGGAATGATTAGAGGGAAATTACCATAAATAAATAAACTTGCATCACTTGCCTTGAGTAGGGAATGTTCCATTGATGTGACTTACTATCAGAGCACCAAGGTGATGTTATCTTTTGTGTAGGAGAATACAACTTCAGTTTTCTTTCCATGGTATGGGGCAACGTCTAAATGTAGGGGAGACAACTTTACAGTGTAAGGGAGACAGCTTCTCCGTGTAGGGGAGACAACTTTACAATGTAAGGGAGACAGCTTTCAGTGTAGGGAAGACAACTTCATAATGTAAAGGAGACATTTTCTCAGTGTAGGGGAGACAACTTTACAATGTAAGGGAGACAATTTGTCAATTTAGGGGAGACAATTATTCATACTAGTAACCCTGACTACAAAAGATTACAACCATTTATTGTATATGACTGTAACCTAAATTAGACAAGTTATTGGAGTTACAACCCTTGAGGACTTCTTTATTTTTGTATGGAAGTAAAATAGTAAATAGATGTTATTCTGTTAGTCATTGGCCTAATAAGGCAATTAAACTTCATAACTTGGGTGGAGATCAGCTTATTGTATTTCACCAGCTAGGCGATGTGACAGTTGATTTAAATGGTGGGCGTATTTATCAGTCCTTGACACTCAAATCTCATTAGCAGGTAATAAATTCTATTAAATATGTGTCACTGCAAATATTGGGTCTCATTATAGGTAAATATATACAAATGTAAGAGATTTTTAGCCAGCAGGTCATCACCTTAACTTTCATTAGAAGAAGACGTGTTTATGAATCTATACATATACACATGTGAATGAATATATGTAAGTGAATGTATTTTGATTAGTTACGGAGGTTTATCTAGCAGCTAATTATAACACCTGTAACGGTGTTGTCATGTCACAGGTCAAATCATTCAGCATGATAATCAGTTTGACCTTGGCTTAAATCTTTACTTGACCCGGAATACTGAACAAATTGGTAAACTTTAAATAAAACATGTTATGTTAACAGCCAACAGGAACTGTTTGTATTTAAGTGTTGTATTGATATAAGAATAATTCAGTGTATGTGTGGTATGTACAGTTCTGCCCTTCAAACCTATAAAGTTGTTATACTTCATACTTTATACTTATATTTTAGACATCATATCAACTTTCAGGAAAGTTTTATGGCAAAAAGCAATCAGCAAATAACAAATAAAAAATCACTTTTTAAATTCAGTTTTTATTCCGTTATGTGCCATATATTATAATAGAACAGATAAACAGTTTTGTTTGTGATTCTATTCGTTTATACTCCCATTGTTTGTTTATTAGTTTAACAGTGTTACTTATGTAATAATATAGAGTGTGACATGTATTTGGCCCTGTGGCAGGCTAACATACCACCCTATTATACCATGTGGTGGTGTCGACAGGTACAACACTATTATTAATGTGATGTCCACTAACTGTTTTCCCTAGGGAGCCACCGACCCCAGCTGCAGCCTGAGAAAATTATATAATCTTACAGGTCTGTGGTCAGTTACTGGTGTGGATGTCTAATTTCATTAATGACCTGCAGAGGTCATTTGTGTCCTAGAGGTATTATACCTGAGAGGTCAGTTACAGGACTGACCGTTCAGTCCCCTACAGCTGACGTATATAGTATTTTGTGTAAGGATGTTGTTTATGGTGGCGGTAAATCTCAAGATATAGTGTTTCTTCTGGGAATTTTCTCTTCAAAGGAGTTATGAAGTGTTACTGACCCTGGATTTATTAACAGCTTTGAGATGATGCTATAATGACATTCACAGGTTATTTTGCTTAATATATATATATATGATATTATGAGGAGGTTTTTTGGAGGGTTCATATCACATCAAGATGAGCGGAACTCTCTTTGCCATCGGCCGGTGGGCGGTGCCTTGGTTTATCCTAGGGAAAGGTATATCTGCTATTATCATGATTCTATAGACATCGACTACTAATGATAACATATAAAGCTGAATGTACAGAATTGCCTGATCAGACTTGGTAAACAGAACTTATCTATGTTTGTACAGTCCAAATGTCAATTTATTTATTAGCAATCTAGACCTAGGACACATCATTTGACCAACAAAATATTGATCTGTTTGTTCTGTGTGATAAACACACAACATTGTAGGGTAAATGGACTTGGTCCAGCTGGCTGTAGCCCTGTAGGACTACAGTGTTTATCTGTTATTTATGTATTCTGGTGTATTGGTAAACTTTATATATTGCATAAAGTAATTTATCCTATGTATTTTATAGTTATAGCCCTGAAAGTATAATGGCCTTGGTCATAAGCCTTACAAAAATAGCCAGACATACTAGTATAACAAAACAGTTTACAAGTGTATAATGTACAATATGGTAAACTTACTTATTCTTTATTATTTCATGATGATATGTCCCACGATATCACGAAAATATCATCCATATGAAAATTAACCGCCAGACAGTACAACTCTTGACTTTCAGTAATTGATGATTTTTATAGTTAATCAAAAGCCACAAATACCACATTAAAAATCTTTCTTTAAAATTCCAAGAAATGAATTGGCTTTGATTGTGTTTTAACTATGACATTAAATGTTTTGTATTTCCTGGTTGTTATAAAGTTTTACCGTAATCATTCCACAAGCCCCATCCTATATGTGTGTCCTACTAAATCCTGCTGTACCTGGAGATATAGCTAACTCCTGAGTCCTGTCATTACATGATGTTTTAATGATCAGCTCTAAAACCTATATTTATATATAAATTGATTAATCAATTCCTGCTACTGTCACTGGGAATCTTACTGAGATCAAACCCATTAAATATGGACTGTATATCTACATGTCAGTGATGACAGTAATTAATTACATATATACAGTCATTGTGTAGGGAATAGAAAACAAGGGAGATAACTGACAGTTATTAATTAATACTCTGTGTAGGTGTATAAAACAATTATAGTATACATTGGGCTACATTAAAATTTAATGGAAATCAAATAAGGAACTAGTTTCATTATTCAGAATGGCATTTGTAAGGTAAAATAAAAATCATTTTCTTTTCGTTCATTAACAATACAGCTACATATTTAAATTGTGAATATATTTACATGCCATTCATGTAATTTCTATTGCCTCATTGATCTTATTTAGAACTTTTCTCGAGTGTGCATTAATTGTAGGTGTTAGGTGACTGTATAGTAAGTAGCATAATTGTTATAAGTAGAGGGAGAATTCATTAAGCGAGCTAATCCTGATGACATTGCATTACGGACTATAGCTATATATGTTAAACCTATTACTGGCGGCTGTGGGTTTTCCTTGAAGGATTGAGTAATTAATTATAGTGTTATAAGTCGGCTATGTGTGCCCACTGACATCAGAAAATGGCCGTTCTGCTGGACTATCTATTACATAAAGCTGACAGCTACCAACTCTCCTTTGAGGATCAACCAGTCACAGCTGATCGTGGTAAGGTGTGGTAGTATACCCCAGGTAAATCGGGTCGTTATACAAATATAACCTCCGTGTGAAAGGCAAAACAGATCTGTGTCAATAACCTTTACCGTTATGTTGTGATTACGGACAGTTCGACAACATTGATAAAGAAATAACAAGGCAGTGATCTGGACAAGTGTTTTGACAGATACTTATTACAGAGCAATATATCTAGGTTAATATCAAGGGTGTATGGTACAACATGTGTGGTAGAGAACTCTAAATATATTAAGGGTGTATGGTACACATGTGTTAAGGGTGTATGGTACATATGTGTTATGGATGTATGGTACACATGTGTTATGGGTGTATGGTACACATGTGTTATGGGTGTATGGTACACATGTGGCATGGGTGTATGGTACACATGTGTTATGGGTGTATGGTACACATGTGTTATGGGTGTATGGTACACATGTGTTAAGGGTGTATGGTACACATGTGTTAAGGGTGTATGGTACATGTGTGTTAAGGGTGTATGGTACACATTTGTTATGGGTGTATGGTACACATGTTAGGTATAGAACTCTACATGTGTTAAGGGTGTATAGTACACATGTGTTAAGCATGTATGGTACACATGTGTGGTATAGAACCCTACATATTTAGTCTGATTTGAAGACTAGCCAGAAGTTTTACAGGGGCTGTATATTGTAGAGATTATAATGGCCTGGCTAGGTCAGACGGCTATAGATTACTGTGACTAGTAAATTATACTTACTCTTACCCTCAGCATGATAAGGTCAATTATTCAAACTACTGGAATAGAATACTGATACTAGCTCACTGATACTAGCTCATATATAAGATATTTTCTCCTCCAATTTAAGTAAATACAGTTCCCACTTGTCTGGTTTTCATTTTTTATAAGGACCATAGCAATAAAATGTGGAAAAAAACTTTTTGAATGCAATTTCACTGTGTTTAAAAACCACTTGGCTATAATTAAAGACCAAAGTTTCTTTGTTTTTAGATGTTCTTTATAGACAGTTTTAACTTACTGCCAATTAGTAGTAGTTATATATTCGTGTAGATATTCTTAATTGTGGAATCGTAGACAATTTATCAGAATTTGGAAAGATTGACGATCCTGTGTCTGATGATGTCCCTGATTTTCGATCAGTCTTGATCAGGTCTATACTGTTGGGGTGAGATATTAGTTACCTGATAGTGATATATATCTATTGTAAAGGCGATATAGGATCTTTGTAATGATAGAGTAGGTTTTCCCACACACTATACACACAGTCTCCGTATTCATGGTCACGGTCACCTGATTCTGAGGTCGTTACAGGTGTGACGTCGTGTACAGGTGTGTCGAGGGGTAACGAAAGGTAGAGCTAGTGATGTGTCATTTATCTACCTGCTCTTTGTATATAGGTAATGGTACACACAGGTAGAGGCTACAGGTAGGTCAATGATCATCCCCTCCAATCAGGTGTAACACTCTGGGATAGGCTGATTATCGTGACCCCATTAATCTAGTCTGTATAAGTGTATAGGATTACTTTACAGTACAACCTTAATGTAAGCTGAGAAGCTGATTCTGTGTCTCCTTAGAAGTTGAATCTTTCTTCATTAAAACTGACAACTCAGGATAAATGTGGTACAATATCTGTCCTATCCTGTCCAGTCCTGTCTTTGGTTGTCCATCTCCTGTTGTGTCCTGTTTCATTGTTAGACAATAGCAAGACATTCATAGTGTCTTTAATGCTCGTCAGAAAAAAAGTTTATTGATTTCATTATCTCTTTTTTAACTGTTTTGTTGTTTTTAAAAAAGAAACATATTGTCTTACCCATCGCGGCGAGTCAGATAATTACATGTAACTCTCGTCTTAGTAGATAGTAACGATATAGGTGTATTATGTTGGTTGGTGTGATGACCAGTATCATTAGATCTAACCCCCAAGTCTATATCCAGAGAACATCATGTTACAGTAACTATTTACCTGTGTGATTTACCTGAATATTTGATGATGCGTTGGAGGTTCTGGCACTGTATCACCAACAGGTGTGCTAATGTATTGACCATACAGCTATATAACATGCAATGTAAAAAAGGTAGTGTGGAACCAAACTGGTTAGAGTTATCTCCCTTATCACATATACCCACCAAGATCACTTGCTGGTTATTCCCTGTACAACAATTAAGCATTGAGGTCACTATTTTTTAATTTCATCGGGGTATGAAAGAAATTGTGTTTGCAAACTGTGAATCCGCGTAGCGGATTCTCACAAAAGTTTGCAAACACAATTTATTTCATACCCCGATGAAATTAAAAAATAGTGACCTCAATACTTATAATTAATTTCCTAGGCTACTTTATAAAATGAAATACATTTACACGTACTATTCCATTGATTTTTTCCAAGGGATTATTTTTTCCAAATCAATACGCAACGTCAATGTTTCTATTGTGACGTCATGATAACGTCGGGAATTCCGCGCCATTCTCGGATTTTTTTTCATCGTGGAATGAAAAAAATGAATGGACCAATCAGAAAGCCTGTAACAAAGAGAAAATTAATTATTTAAATATTAAACACATAGTATGACTGCATGATTACATCTAATACTTATGATATTTAATTCTTATCATAATGAAAAGAGTTCTCACTAAATCAGCATCAGTATTACGATAATGGACTGCAACATTACACTTAACTCGCAACACAATATGTATCACGATACAGTTATGCATGTGATATGAGATATAATAACTATGAAAGTAATAAGAACTACCAGTTCTTTATACAACAACCACATATTTGTATCTCAATATAAAAAACGGTTTTGAAAATTAAATGACTTCTTTTGTTAGTTTGCTTTTAAGCTAAATGTGCAAAATCATAACCTGAAGTTAAACATATTAAGTTAATTATACTATAGACTGGCCACCAGATCGTTAGTTGTTGATAAGACTTTCTCAGCAGTTCTTTACTAGATTATCCACCCCATACAAAAATAATTCCACTGCATGTGTATGAAAATACGCCCTCAAAACAATAATAATGATTTATGAGTTGACGGACACTCACATATTAAGTAGGTACTTTACTCATTACTGCCCTGTATAGAGTATAACTTTAACCTAAATTACCTTCAAAAATCTATAAATATGAAATATTTGTGTCTTTACAGATAAGAAGAAGAATGGGGAGATGAAGTCTGGATCATTGGGGACCAGTACCCCTCCCCCGGAGAGGAAAAGTAAATTTGCTTCCATCGGCAAGCTCTTCAAACCTTGGAAATGGAAGCGGAAGAAAAAAAGTGAAAAGATTGAGAAAACTGCTGTTGGTAAGTTGGTCTGAACAAGTAAAATGATTGTAATTATTATAAGATGTCTTGGACAGGAAATTTTCTTTCCTTTTTGTGTGTTTAGCATATGTCTGATATCTACCTTTATCTAACTTATTTTCACAGCCACCTAATTTTACATTTTTATGTCTAATGACGTATTCCAAGCAATTTAAAATCACGATTCAGGTGATTCTGATATGCCTGTGTGCAAAACATTTTCATTTTCGATTAATTATCATGAGCGTTAATTCCCTGTGAAATGCACAATATTAAATTACACATGAAAATCAGTAGGTTTAAGTACATGGTATTCCCCTTACAAATTGAGTGTTTGTTGATTTTATACAGTTACTCAAAACACAAGCTTGATCAAATTTTATTCGAGTAATAAACAAGGACCCAGGAAAGAGAAACATGTATACACTAGAATCCTAAGCCTTGTGGATATGTCACCTGAACTTGATAATTAGTATGTTCTCTTTGATTGTAAGAATATGAAATGAAGCTAGATGCCTGCTGTTTATATACCAAACTGACAATTTTAGTTCCATATAGAGATGAATCACGCAGAATAACAACAAAAATTGTTGTCCTTTGTTACTAAGGTTTTTGACCTCTCTAATTCATAGCTGGTATTGTAGAATTAACGTCCTGGGGATAGGTAATTGAATTACTTTACATGTTTTCATGTGTGATTGTAGAGCTGGAGAGAAAGATTTCCCTCCGATCTACCCGTGAGGAGTTGATAAAGAAAGGTGTACTGAAGCCAGACGATGGCTCTATCAAATCACAGCAGAACCACAATGTGGCTAAAGAAATGATCGAGGAAACTCCAGAACCACAAACGGCGCCGACAGTGGAGACGATGGAAACCACAGGTGGGTGTGGTGTCTGTTTCTATGTGGGAGGTGTGGGGTGTAATTAGACAGACACAAAGTTAGTCCTAGTTATAGGAAATGTATCGCAGGAGTTCTAGGCAGGTCAAGGTCAATTATAACATAAAGTCAAAAAGAGGCTATCAAAAGTCAGATAAATTTGGTTATACAAAGGAGAGAAATGATGAATTAGTTATAGGCTGCAAAGAAAGAAACTAGATTAGACCAACAACAAGTTAGTTTTTATTAGGTGGATATCAAACCAAAAATGACATTTTTGAAAAGCTTTGTTGCTATAGTAATATGATGGAATAGTCTGATTGGTCAAATTAAGATGTTGTCTGGTTTGTGAGGTAATTAAGAATTCCTAACAAAATGAAAACATTTTCTGAAAGCTTATTAATTGAGATGTTTTGGAAAAGATTTCTTGTGATGGCCATCTCATTGATTATTGTACATAGGGATAGTGAAGTATGCTGAACAATTACATTACTTTATCTCAAAACGCTTCGTTACCAATATCAAATTTTAATAAGATGTCACATAAAAGTCGAAATTCGAATATAAATGTTATGATGGGTATACAATACCAAACACAAATTATTGGAATGTGGGGCCCCTGAGGGGAATCTGTAATGGTTCCAATTACAATTAGTAATTGTTTCATACCGATAACGGGGCATTAATGTTTTGTGATTATGTGATGATGCAAAGTGCAGTATATAATGTTGCGGATTACAAAGTGAGATCCTGGTAACTTGTAACACTATATTACATGTATAGTTGTAGTGTAAAGCTCGTACCTAAGGGAATAATGGCTTTGTTTCTGTTTTACATGAAGTGTCTTTAGGGACTTGGTATACTAGTGGTTAGCTAACAGTGGGAGACTAGGTTCCTGGAATGCTAACATAAAATCGAGCCTTAATGGACCTCGGTAGATGTAGAGCTGACAAGCCATTACCAAAACCCTGTGTTTGTATGTACAGAGCCAGGGCTAATTGGTTTCATAGCAAATAGAAATCCAAAACAGTGTGGAATGGTTTCACCTCAGATTATTGATGTTGTGGCTTTATATCTCCGAGATGCACATGGGCCAGTGACATTTCAAGCTTTATACTGATCATCTCTTCCACTACAAACATTGAGAAGACCCAAATTTAGATTATCTGAGAGAAAGTAGTGAGGATCTCACCTGTGGTATCTCCAGCTTGGTGTAGAGAGCTGCTATGGCTATATCTCCAGCCTAGATCAGCCTCTGGACCAGGAAGCTCTGGCTGAAACTGATGTGTAAAATCTGGTGGGGCCATCTCTGGCCTCAGTGGACTTTGGGTGTGAACATAAAACAACAAGTGCCTTCTGTAGATATCCACTGTTAATGGTGCTAGCTTTCTACACTCTGAGAACAATATTGCTACATCAGGGTTTCCATAATCAATTTGACTTTTTAATGCAAAATCAAAACTTTCACTTGAACAAAGCTGGATCTTTATGGATTCTAGCTGACTTTGTGAAGTTTTCTGTTGGATTGGAGTTTGTTGAGATGTAAGATTTTTCCTGTTATATCCCTGTGGTGCTGTCACCATGACAATGTGTCAAGTCTATAAACACATATTAGCTGGATAAAACTATTCCCCGATTGAACATCCTGGTTCATAATGGGGTCTGGATGTTGGTGGGAAGGTAAGGTTGCTTCATTTAAACAGAACTTATTATAAATATTTTATTTCATTTCAGAACATGTTTTATGTTTGTCCTAGCTTTCTTGACCATTAGAAGAGAGATAACTCCACCTGATGTATTGGCAGTTACCAAAAGAGTATATGCACCAGGGAAATGCAATGTTTTATTTCCCAGTCACATAGTGCATTTAAGCTTATTAATGATATTGTTTTAAATATGAGGTATGCTCTGGTTCCTCTGTCTGTTGGAATATGAAATGTTACCAAAGATAAAAGTTCTCCATGGTTTCTCTATCATACCATTCTGTAGGAGTTTGCTACATTATGAAGGAACAGTATGAAAGGGCTACAGGTGGTTAATAGACTACATGTGCTATTAGATGATCTCTCCATGTGGTCGGCATTTATGCTAGCCCATCACTATAAACACACAAGTCCTGACAGTATAGCCAGGTTATAGTGGATACCACGCTCAGTGCTGAGCTCATCGGTAGAGGCTGAGATGCCTTTGTAATGTTTCCATCAACAGCAACTTTCACTGACATGTGAGGCATCCTTTTCATAAACTAGCAAAGCATGGCAAACGAATACTTTTCCTAAACATCCCAGAGTAATAGTCTTTTAATGTATTGTTGTACAAGTAACAGCAGAATGTGTGTAATGTTATCTGTCCATTATACCTAGGTTATGCTAATTAAAAATCGTATAGGTACTACCATAGGGGTATGGCGGACAAAATTCATAGATTCATTGTGAACAGTTAAGGCCAGTGTGGCAAAAGGTAGATAGGGTCATTAGGCATGATCCTGGGCAAAGAGGTCAGTAAGGTCATTGTGGACAAAAAAGGTCAGTAAGGTCACTAAAAAAGGTCAGTAGGGTCATTGTGGACAAAAAAAGTCAGTAAGGTCATTGTGGACAAAAAAGGTCAAGAAGGTCATTGTGGGAAAAAAAGGTCAGTAAGGTCATTGTGGACAAAAAAGGTCAAGAAGGTCATTGTGGACAAAAAAGGTCAGTAAGGTCATTGTAGACAAAAAAGGTCAGTAAGGTCATTGTGACCAAAGAGGTCAGTAAAGTCATTGGGAAAAAAAGAGATCAGTAAGGTTATTGCGAACAAAAGAATGGTCAGTAAGGTCAATGTGGATAAAGAGGTCAGTAAAATTATTGTGAACAAAGAGGTCAGTAAGGTCATTGCGAACAAATAATGGTCAGTAAGGACAAGAGGTCAGCAAAGTTGTTTTAGACAAAGGTTAATAAGGTCACTTTGGACAAAGAGGTCGTTAAGGCCAGTTTTGACAAAGAGGTAAGGTCATTGTGATTAAAGTGGTTGTAAGTAAGGTCATTGTGAACAAAAAAGTTCAGTAAGGTCATTGTGAACAAAAAAGGTCAGTAAGGTCAGACAAAATTAAAGAGCCCAATTTTTGTTGTGGATGAAAACTGGTAAGGTCGTTGTGGACAAAGAGATCATTACTAAGGTCACTGTGGACAAAGACTAGTCAGCAAGGTTACTTTGGACAAAGAGGTCAGTAAAATATGATAGACCAAGAGTCTGTTTGGTCTTAAACCTTTGGTAATTGATGGGCTATTGTTTTATACATAGTAAGGTTATTGTGATTACATCAAGGTCAATTAAAACACTAAGTAGACCAAAATTTTCAACTAGAGATTTTGATTTTTGAGACTATGCTGCAAATGATATTTGAGATGATAATGTGGCCCTGATAAGTTGATTACAGAGTCTGGCGGTGCGCCAGCCTTACCTGTTCCCAATTACTCCTCACAAGATTTGGTAAACAACAGATTGACCTGGGTAGGGGATGGGTACAGGAGGTTTTTGTATCTAACATCGTTATGGTTTCTTTGATGTGAAAATGGTGTTTTATGATATATATAACTATATTTTATATTGGTATTTATTGGGAGCTGAATGGCAGTAAGTAGACACAGTAGTTCACACATTTTGTACGTAGTAACCACATCACACATTGTAGATACCATTAAAGCATGTCAGTACATTGTTAATGCCATCAAAATAAGCCAACACATATTGTAGATTCCTTCAAAATAAGTCACTAAATGGGATTAGTCATTAGAATAATAATTACAATCTATCAAAACAGTTCAAATCATTGTTATAGACACCATAAGAATAAGACATTATATTGTACAAACCGGTGAAACTATTGCAAACTTTATACAAATGATACTTAAATATATCGGTTAACAATGCATTTGAGATCATTAAATTTGTCTACAAATTTAAAAGAACACTGCAACTTATCCATTCATCTTACAAAACATCTGAAAGTGACATGGAATTATTAAACAGATATGGTACATTAATATGAGATCTTATATCTACAATATCTGCCCGAGATCTGAGGAGATATAAAGCTGACATGGAAAAATGTAAACAGCCTGTACTCAGTAATTTGGTAACACACATTTTGTAATACCTAGACAGAGCAGCCGTATTACAGCTTGGTTTCCATGGTAGCTGCAGACATTTTGTTTGTATTAGTGTAAATAAAGCATTGGAGGCCTGAAACATCCATCATTAGTGGGTGCCATGGTAAAACTGGCGAATTACTGAACAAAAGTTTACTAGTACACTTTTGCAAAAGGTGGTGCATGAATGTAAAGAGCTTTACTCCTTGTGAACCTAGCTCGATTTCTCTTCATCTGCCTGACTGATTCTGCCGCTAAACATTATGTGGTGGGTTTAATTTGACATTGGTAACTGTGTGTGTGGAGCATAGAAAAGCAAGGATAAGGAGAGACTTTAGTCGTAGGATAAGGAGAGAGATATTTGTCGTGGGATAAAGAGAGAGAGATTTTAGGCCTGGATTTGGCTGTGGGTGAGTCTGGTAGATTGGATCTATTGTTATAAGGAGGAGGAGGAACAGGCTGGAATCAGGGCGCTCAGGTACATTACTATGATGTCATCACAGAATCTCTTCCTGTCTCCTCACCGACATTACTGCTCTAGTACTTAGTGTGGTGGCAGGAGTCTCCAGTACACTCGACAGTCTGTAAGTATTATTGTCACTGAACGGTCTCAACCAATCATAGTAATGATAGACTTAAAATCTGTCTTCTGTAATGATGATAGCTGCTGACCTACAAGTGCTCTGTATCTGGTTCTGACCTTTTTGTGGTATACTTATAATACAACAACAACACTAAGGCTCTCTGTTGTGTACGGTAACCTATAGGCTCTTATTGTAGTATTTTTGTAGCCAGAAATTTACAAGCAGGTGTCCATATTGTATGTTCATAGATCTCAGATTGTAAGAGTGTAGTATGCAGATTGTAATTATCAAGTAGTCATACTGTAAGGGTCAAGTATTCCTATCATAATGGTCAAAGTATTCATATTGTAGCGGTCAAAGTATTCATATTGTAATGGTCAAGTATTGATATTGTATGTATGGTCAAGTATTAAGATTGTAACGGTCAAGTATTCCTATCATAATGGTCAAAGTATTCAGATTGCAGGGTCAAATATTCAGATTGTAATGGTCAAGTATGGTCAAGGATTCATATTGTATTTTAAAGTATTCATATTGTTAGTCAAGCATTCAGATTACATGGCCAAAGTATTCATATTTTAATGGTCAAGTTATCAAATTCTATGGTCAAGCATTCAGATTGTATGGTCAACTATTTATATTGTAACAGTCAATATTTTGATTTTAACGTTCAAGTATTCTGATTTTAAAGGTTTTATGTTTGTACCAACCATAAAAAAGTTTACTTGACCTTGAACTTCAGGTAGTTAATGTAAATTGTCAGTATTGTAGGTGTCAATGATTGTAATTGTTGTCCTTCTTCTAAGTGTCAATGCTTGTGTCCCTATTTTAGACAAAAGTGGAAAATTGTAAGTGTCAAGTATTGATATCGTTAGTATCAAGTTACAAATGTGTATTTTGTATGAAACATCTAGTTTATGTCAGAAATTCATTTGTATGTATCAGAATTTTTTTATGTGATTTTCAGCTATGATATCTTGTATTTCTGATGATAGCATAATGTTAATTGGATGTCCAGCAGTGATGTCACTGACCATTGTACAAGGTACCGTTATAACAGGGAAGTTACAACTACAGACAGACATGGTGGCAGAAGTCTAGCCTCCATCTCTTGTAAATATGATCTGTAAGATGTATGAATCAGAGTGCCATTGGTAATTAGCTGATTGTACGTGTGTGTCAATCAGATGGAAACAATGCAGCACAATGAACTGATGTTTTCCTGGTAGCTGCTACAGCGAAATACACACACCTTCCAAGATGAGTAATACATTGATTCACTAGAATAGCACATTGTGGCTGGTGCATTGGACTGCAGATACATCACATGTTAATCTTAAAGGCAAACAACTAACTAAGGCAGAGGTGGGACATTAGTTAGGGGACATGACTGTCAACAACACTAGTTAGTGGACATGGCTGTCAACAACATTAGTTAGGGATCATGACTGTCAACAACATTAGTCAGGGGACATGGCTGTCAACAACACTAGTTAGGGGAAATGGCTGTCAACAGCATTAGTTAGGGGACATGGCTGTCAACAATATAAGTTAGGAGACATGACTGTCAACAACACTAGTTAGGGGACATGACTGTCAACAACACTAGTTATGGGACATGGCTGTCAACAACATTAGTTAGTGGACATGGCTGTCAACAACATTAGTTAGGGATCATGACTATCAACAACATTAGTCAGGGGACATGGCTGTCAACAACACTAGTTAGGGGACATGGCTGTCAACAGCATTAGTTAGGGGACATGGCTGTCAACAATATAAGTTAGGAGACATGACTGTCAACAACACTAGTTAGGGGACATGGCTGTCAACAACATTAGTTAGGGGACATGACTGTCAACATCATTAGTTAGAGGACATAGCTGTCAACAGCATTAGTTAGAGGACATGGCTGTCAACAAAGTTAGTTAGTGGACATGGCTGTCAACAACACTAGTTAGGGGACATGGCTATCAACAACATTAGTTAGGAGACATGACTGTCAACAACATTAGTTAGGGGACATGGCTGTCAACAACACTAGTTAGGGGAAATGGCTGTCAACAATGCTTGTAAGGGATATGGCTGTCCACAACACTAGTTAGGTGACATGGCTGTCAAAATTATTAGTTAGGGAACATGGCTGTCAACTGTTGAACATTTAAAGTTTGTGTCCAATCATGACAATCGGTCTGATGTGTCCAAGTTTAAATCTACCATTGGTAAACCATTATGCCATAGATATTCTGAAGCTATTTAATCTTGCGCGATGACTGTATACCTTGGTAATGTATCAGGTATCAGTCTTATGTTTTGTAATCTTGTAGAATTTCATACTGGTGTTCATGGAGGAAGGTTCTAAAAAGTTCAGCTGGCCAGTTGAAACATTTATTTGCCAAGAAGTTATATATTCCATTTTTGCATATTACAGAGTTACTTCTCTGGGGTAGGTATCCATTGTGACGTCATTATTTTGTGAGTGAAAAGTAGGGTAATGTTACGCTTGCTAACAGATCAACTATCAATACCTACCCACAAGGTTAGATAACACTGTAATATGCAAATACAGAATATTATGCAAGAAAAACCTTACAGTTTACACACAAACCTACACTTAGCTTAACTCTTGCATTGTGACACATACAGTTATTTCCAACTTGATAGAATAGATGTACAGGAAATGAGTGTAATAAATAAATAATTATATTCCTAAGGACGACTGTTAATTACCAGGAAGTCATGTAATGGTGGTGTGTTTGGCAGTGGTACAGTTCTGGGCTGTTATTAGGATATGTCTTAGGTAGAGAGTGGAGGGTGGGGGAGATCAACGGGCTGTTATTAGGATGTGTCTTAGTAGGGGGAGGGAAATCTCAGGGCTGTTATTAGGTTGTACTTAGGTAGGGTGGGGGGTAGGGAAATCTCGGGCAGTTTTAGAAGTTGTCTTAGATAGAGATGGGGTGGGGGAAGATTCGGGGTTTGTTATTAGATATGTCAGAAAGTAGAGATTGTGAGGGTGGGGGAATCTCGGGGTTGTTAGGTATAGAGGCAGATGGGTTGGAAAGGCATAATATGTCTTTAGGCCGGAGAGTGGGGGGTTGGGGAAAATTTCGGGGCTGTTATTAGGATATGTCTTAGGCAGAGAGTGGGGGATTGGGGAAAATTTTGGGGCTGTTATTAGGATGTGTCTTAGGTAGAGAGTGGGGGGTGGGGGAAATTTCGGAGCTGTTATTAGGATGTATCTTAGGTAAATAGTGGGGGGTGGGGGAAATTTCGGGGCTATTATTAGGATGTGTTTTAGGTATAGAGTGGGGGGTTGGGGAGATCTCGGGGCAGTTATTTGGATATGTCTTAGGTATAGAGTGGGGGAAGATCTCCTTGCTGTTATTATCATGTCTACAGTAAGGTATTAGGGTGGGAGGATTTCTCTACTGCTGATGTTGATGTACATGTTGGAGTACTTTGTCTGTTCATAGGTAAGGTGTGTTTATGTATAATCTCTGGATTAACCAAGTTCTCTGAAATCTAACAGGAGAAATGTATTTCTGTGAAATTTCTGGATTGCCTGGGTTCACAACTGGATTGCCTGGGTTTACCGCCAGTGTAGAAGGAAGGATGTATTTATATAAAATCCTTCTTTCCTAGGTTAACTGAGCTCTCTGTCATTTAATAGGAAAATGTATTGATGATTAGTTCCTGGCTTCACTGGGTTTGCTCCAAAGAAGAGATCTAGTTATGCTTTCTAAACACAGAATTAATACATGAAGATGATTATGGAGCTGTTTATCCAATATATATACTTTTGACCATGAAAACAGACTTTAAAATAAGGAGTTAACAAGTATTCCTGGACAGCCCCTATAGCAGATCATTTTGATTTTAGAAGCAGCGACATGTGATTATCATCAATGATACATGTAATTATTGACTACAGTGAGTGTTTGTTTGTTTATAACAGAAGCTGTTAAGGAGAGTGGGGAGGTGGAGGATCAATCTGAGGAATCGAGTACAGACCCACCCGAGTCAGAGGTCAAGGAGCAGGAGGAACAAGTATCAGGTCCGGAGGTTACAGAATCTACCACGATAACAACACAGGCACAAATTACACCCATCAGTACTCAAACAAGTACCCCAGGTAGGTAAACCCATCAGTACTCAAACAAGTACCCCGGGTAGGTAAACCCATCAGTATTCAAACAAGTACCCCAGGTAGGTAAACCCATCAGTACTCGGAACAAGTACCCCAGGTAGATACACCCATCAGTATTCAAACAAGTACCCCAGATAAGTACACCCCTCAGTACTCGGAATTAGTACCCCATGTAGATACACCCATCCGTACTCGAACTAGTACCGCGAATAGCTATAAGTACACCCATCAGTATACTCAAACTAGTTGAGTACCCCTGATATTAGGTTATAAAAACATTTATTCCTGTAGTATGTGTTATGTATTTCTGTAGCCGTGTTACACATGTATTTTGTGGTGTGGAATGTAAAAAGACATATATTACATAGGACAACTTGCCAACAGTCAGAGTCTGTATGTCATGTTGTGATAGAAAGGAATGTAGATACTGTCAGTTACCTCCCCTTTATTTACTAATGTGTTTTTAGAGTACTCTAAATACACAGAATTTTTGTACCTGTTCAAGGTCATACAGAGCCTTTACAAGGTCAAACAAGTTATGCACAAGGTCTCAAAGCACTCTTTACACAGAACTTTCAAAAGTCTGTACAGTACCAGGTCACAAAAATTTACTTATGTTCATAGAAAATTTCTACACAGAATTCAGCAGAACATGGTTCCAAAGTTACAGAATTCTGTATAAGTTCACGAAATCACAGAAGTTCTTCACATTTCCTTGGAAAATCTGGACAACATCTGACTACATCTGAAATGTCAGAATGTTTACTACTATTGAAGTCTGGTTGTGTTTGGATGTGGTGGTGCTTGTTTGGATTGTTTCCAGAAGCTGTGGTCTCACCAGGTGCCCTAACTACCATGTGTGTATACCTAGTAGTGACACCTGTTGGTGTTTTCTCTATCCTGTTACTGCCCTAACTCAGAGTCAGTAATACAATGGAAACACATTTCTACTATATGTAGTAGGAGAATAGCACTAGGTGTTCTTGAAGATTTAGTAGAGCTCAGTCAACAAATTGGAGCCAAGCCTCTGTCGTGAATGAGTTTCAAGATAGTAAAATGATGTCATTTAAGTACAATAATCCTACCTCATGGTGTTGATGTCTTTCAGTCTCACCAAGATATAGCATCATGTTCATTAGAAGTTGAGGCTAATCTCACTCAAATAACATCACGTTCACCTTTCCTAGGCCAAGTCACCATATTGGGCTGAAGAAGTAAACAAATCTTATTTACTTCTTCAAGTGAGATCATTATACCAACCAGAAAACTGTCCAGCAGTCTTTTCTACCTCTTACACACATGGGGACGCGGTTCCCGGGTGGTTAAGATGCCCTGACATATTACCATAAGCTTTCCACCTCTGGGTTGCAAGTTTGAATCCCATGTGGGGCAGTTGCCAGATACTGACCGCTGGTCAGTGGTTTTTCTTCAGGTACTCCGTCTTTCCTCCTCCAACAAACCAGGCACGTCCGTACATGACCCTGGCTATTAATGGCATTAAACTAATAAAACCAAAACCTTTTACACTCTTGTTACTAATTTCTCCATTGGTAGTTGACATCTATCATAAAAAGCTGTATAATGGAAAAAAGTCTGGAAAATATAATCACCTGAATCATTCATACACATATCAGTGGTATTGTTTTCTCATCTGTTACCTATATATCTATTCTCACCTGTTACCTATATATCTATTCTCACCTGTTACCTATATATATCTATTCTCACCTGTTACCTATAAATCTATTCTCACCTGTAACCTATATATCTATTATCACCTGTTGTATATATCTATTCTCACCTGTTGTATAAATCTATTCTCATCTATTACCTATATATCTATTCTCACCTGTTACCTATATATCTATTCTCACCTGTTACCTATATATCTATTCTCACCTGTTACCTATATTTCTATTCTCACCTGTTACCTATATTTCTATTCTCACCTGTTACCTA
>SAYR01003552.1:5737678-5802353 GCA_004382745.1 Argopecten irradians irradians
AGTAAACAAATCTTATTTACTTCTTCAAGTGAGATCATTATACCAACCAGAAAACTGTCCAGCAGTCTTTTCTACCTCTTACACACATGGGGACGCGGTTCCCGGGTGGTTAAGATGCCCTGACATATTACCATAAGCTTTACACCTCTGGGTTGCAAGTTCGAATCCCATGTGGGGCAGTTGCCAGGTACTGACCGCCGGTCAGTGGTTTTTCTTCAGGTACTCCGTCTTACCTGTTACCTATATATCTATTCTCACCTGTTACCTATATATCTATTCTCACCTGTTACCTATATATCTATTCCCACCTGTAACCTATATATCTATTCTCACCTGTTACCTATATATTTATTCTCACCTGTTACCTATATATCTATTCTCACCTGTTACCTATATATCTATTCTCACCTGTAACCTATATATCTATTCTCACCTGTTACCTATATATCTATTCTCACCTGTTACCTATATATCTATTCTCACCTGTTGTATATATCTATTCTCACCTGTTACCTTTACATGTATGTTACAGTACTAACTACAGCCAATGCCAGGCCGATGATTATACCCGCTGCTGCTTCCACACCAGTACCTCAGGAGCCACCCATCCCCGCCCCCAGACCTTCCTTAGCTATGGACGTGGAGGTCACACCACAGCCCACCACGGTCAAGTTTGCTGCTGAGGAACATGTGATCACAGACAATCATCTCCCCACTGAAGACAAGGACGATGATGACGAGGAGGATCTGAGTACGTATTTATTTATCGGGAGCGAGACCTGTCAGCTTACTATGGAATAAATAAATTGTACATGTATATACATTTTAAATTGATAGCAAAAACTGTGATTTGAACTTCTGAAGTCGGTAATATACTGACCTTTACTATGATTACCGCTCCATTACTCCAAAATCATACCTCTCTGACTGTAACAATTAAAGCATGGATCTGATATTTACATTTGTATACATGTGACAAACAAGCAAAACCTCTTCTAACTTAAAGGCCCACAACCTTTCTGGAGCAAATTTTATAGGTTTCTTAAAAACATTAATAACGTAAGAAAATACATGCCGGTGGCCTAAGATGAGGTTACAACACTAAACATATGCAAGATTTCCTGCGTAATATATGAAAACTGTGGAAATTCATTTCGCTGTTTTGTCGTCTGGCGCAGTAGTATTCAACTACCGCGCGGTAATTAGGACGACGGCGGGAAACATAAGACGACCCGCGTTATGAAAATTAACATTTTATTTATTTTAATTATTTTGTTCATGAGATGATGATGAGTATAGTATTAACGATAATTTAATAACTTTTGCGACTCTACACAATTATCGATCTCGTTTTACAATCCCATTTTAAAAATTAAAAGCCGTTTCGGAAAGGTAGTGGGCCTTTAAACTTGTATTACTCAAAGCCTCAATAAGTTTTCTATAAAAATTACCATGGTCCCATTGAGTTAACGTTTGACCTTGACCTCTGTCCTTCCCACAGGTGACCTGGATGTATCAGAGCCAGAGAAGCCTGAAATAGACACAAATCTCAATCCTGGCTTTGAGCAGGTCCCTGCCTCTGAGCCTGATCTGAATAAACAGCCTAAAAAAAGTGCTTTGAAGTCGAGATTTGAGCTTAATGATGGTGTTCCTGAAACAGAGCTGAACACTCCCTCGCAAATAGACAACAGCAGTACCCCTAGTGTGACCAATAATGTGAAGGATCCGCTTCCGAAGCCTTCACCGCTGGCCACGCCTCTGTCTAGTAATATAGGCAGGCCCCGCCTTAGGGCAGGATTTGTGTAAGTATGGAGACAGAAATCAGCTGTTAGTTATATGATGTTAAGTATTCTTGATTCTGTATTGATTGGATAAAAGATTTACCTATTCTAGATTTTGCTCAGTCATTTCTGAAAGAAATATTAGAATGTTGTATTTATTACGGCTTTCATACATACATTCATTATTCAAAACAGTTCTCCAAGTGTTGCACTTCACTTTCGAACATATATATAAAAAAATGCAATTCTAAGTGTATGAGATGCGCTTAAATGAAACTAGTTTATAGACACATGTTGTATGTTGTGTATTCTATTATAGACACGTTCCCACGCCGGCAAGCGGCGACAGTGATAAAGAGAATACCCCAATCCCTGTATCAATGCCAGTAGTACCCTCACCAGTGTCTTTCCAAAACACCCCCAACTCCTCCACACCTCAACAGTCCTACGACGACTCATCATCCGACGACGAGGAAATCAAGTATCGCGACGACGATGAGGACGAGATGGAAACAAGTAAGGGGAGATAACACTCACTAAATCATGAGAAATTTATAAGCTAAAATATTCTGTGTATTACATACGTCACGATAACTATCAAATAGTAAAATTAGACTGTTTGTGTTTCTGCCTGGAATAGAAATTGGCTGAATTGATTTTTATATTTTTTGGAGTGAAGATTATTCAATCAATTGAAAATCTCCTTTGATGTTTCAGATCACATTTTCTTTTCAAAACCAAAAACTCTTCAAAATAAATTCCTCTAGTTTAACAAATAAATACATGTATTATACTTAGTAGTATAGTGGATAAAGGGAAATAACTCTTGTTTTCTTCTCTTGCCAGGTTCTTTAGCAGCAAAAGTAGCAAGACAGGATAGTTTAGCTAGGTTTTTAAGTAATCGCCCGTCACATCACGACTTGATGGAGAAAAATATTATACCTTCTGAGACTGAAGATGAGAAACAGGTGCAAAGATCCAACATAGGACACAAATTAACAAGGTCAGTAATTGGGTTTACCAGCATCATTCTGTCTTTAATAGACAAAACTTAGATCTCCACAATTTTATCATAGTTCGAATTAAGTTTAATAACTTATTCTCCTCATTCTCATAATTCTATCAAAGCAAAAATTATCCAGGGTCTTAATTGTTCATGTGTGTGAAAATATCATCTCCATTTTCCTGATTATTATGGGTATGACCTGAAATTTTACACAATACAATCTTCAAGAAGAATTAAATATGACAAAAACAAACAACAGAAGAAAAATTATCACCAACAAATAAATAACAAATACCATATACCCTGTTATATTCTCGATTTTGTAGGACATTGCTATGTTGACGAAAATTTCATTTGCAAAATATTGAGAAATGGTTTTCTCATATATACTCTGTAATACAGACTAGGAAAATTTAAAATCTTTAAAATTTAATTGTCTTATTTTTCCGTAGAATCACAACTTTTTTTATCAGCATAATTTTTCGGCTAAACAGTAGTAGTAATAATAAAATAACAGCCAGCAAAAATAATCACCACCAAGTAATTCTAATGAATAGTCGGGCAAAGAAAACCAGTATAAATGCATTCATTAGCCTTCCAAAAGTCCTTATATATCAAAATGACACTCCAGTTCTGCTTTATACATTGTCCAGTTTAGACCAAAGAAATTATTGAAAAGCCACGACTAAATTTTGCACATTTTTAAAAATAACTCTTTGAAAGCGAGGCTGCATGTAAATGTCAACATGGACATATTAAGCCGAGAGGCGCGCTAGGATTTCTATGATATAAATTACCTTTCTTCACATGAAGAACGATTTTGAGAAGATGGAGTATATTAACACCATTTTTACTGACTTTAGCCTTCCTTTGTCTGACTATTCACTTCAAAATAAAAAAAAATGAATTGGTTTTAATCATGTAAATAAATTTAACTTATTACAAAAATCTATTTTGATCTTTGTTTCATCAAGTAATCGAGAATGATATATTAGAATTTGTATCAGGACATTGAGAATTTCTGTAACAATATTATGCTTGAGATAGATGCTTGAGATAGAGTTTAAATAACGTCACTGTTCGTTTTCTGTCCACAGACGGCTGAGCTTACGGCCTACCCAGGATGAATTACTGCAAAGAAACATTTTACATAGTAAGTACAGTTTTACATTACATAAATTATCAAGATTTACCTTCAAATATACAGAAGGAAATTTTCATATTGATTAGTTTTGTTGAATTTTCCATAGTTAAAACTTTTCATTAAATGATGGGTTGTTATTTGCACACCAGTACCGGGTATTTAATTATATTGTAACATACAGTTCAGTAGAGTCAGATATCAGTTAGACTTCAGCATGCTCTCTCTCGTATCTTCCTGTAAGAAATAGGCCTGTCAATGAACCACTGCATAATACATGTTTATTGCACAAGTTCCTGGGTAAGAATTACACAGGGATATAACGATGATAATTGCTACATTGTGACTTCATTAAAAATAATGCCTTATATGACTTAACTGGGAGTTAACAGCAATCTTTATTAACTACAAATACCATATTCAAAAATGAAAATGAAAAGGTGCTTAATAAGACAAAATTATTGAAAACCTTTACAGTTTTGGTCTTTATTATGCCCGGCAAATTGAATTGAGGCCTCAAAAGGGGAGGAGCGCTTATTGGGTCGAATATGGTAATGTTAAATTAAAAAAGTGATATGAGAGAGAAATCATCTTTCACATGCTGTCTATACAGGATAGGGATATTCCTCCCGAAAGATCTCTAAACGTAATGACTTTAAGGAAGGAGTATCCGTCCTACTCCTCATAAGGGAGTTCACCCTTCTAATGGATTCTTATGTTACCTTTAAACTTACAGTATTGCCTATAGTATTTTATCATGTGTGAAGATAGACCAAAATTAAGGCTAATCTAATTTTTTTAAAGCAGAAATCTTAAGTAAATGTTCAAGTAAATTTAAATTACTGAATACAGACTGTAATAAATTGTGATGCATATGCTTTAAACAGGAATTTTGGGTAGATCATTGTATAATCCAAGCACAGTGCCAAAGTTTGTTAAAGGGGCACTTCAGAAAAAGGAAAAATGTTTGAAATTATACAGTAGAGATGGATTCTTCTTGCTGGACACAAATTAACAGTACTGGTACTGTGATAGCTCCTGTTTATATTACTATGGTATATACATCGAAACCAGTTCCCCTGAGGATAACCAATCAGTAATATATGGTCCATATTATTGATTGGTTTATAGTGAGCTGGACATACTGAAAATGTTTCGTCAGAAATCTCCATCAAAATGTTTAGTCAGAAATCTCCATCAAAATGTTTAGTCAGAAATCTCCATCGGTAAAGGGATAGCATTAACAGAAATAGTGGTCTTAATCTTGTATTGTTAAATTTTACAATGATATGGACAAAAGAATTATCAGGGGAGATCAAGTACTCTAAGTGGAGGGAATTTTCAAATTGACAATATTAATACAAATGTGCTAAAAATGTGATTACTTACTGCACAGTCAGTTATTTTTGTCGGTCAGATTTTCATTATTTGGATTAAAAAACAGAAAATGAGTTTTGAAAAAAAAAATTATGTTTCACTAAGATTAGAATTTAAGAAATAGTTAAAAAAAATCTGTGAAAATTAACTTTAAGTAAAATTAATATTTTTTTTAGAATCAACAAAAATCAAATTTGTGTTGATGAATGCATTTTGATTAAAATATTTTTTGTTTCTGTCATAATATGAAGTAATACTGACAGTTGATGTAAATTGTGTATATATACTTGGCGTGTATAAATACCTGGATATGATTAGGTATCCTGGTTCCTGATATATCATCTGCTGAACTGTTTGAATGTGTTATGTCTGAGTTGACATTAAGTGCTCAAGCAGCATGCCAGGAATTTTCTTACAACAATCGCCTGAATACCAATAAAAATGAGTTATAGCTTTTACTGCAAATGTTTCAACTAAGAATTAATTTCAAATGATCCAGTTATTATAGCATGGCATCCCTGATACCCTGTAATCATTTCTCTTTCCATCCTCGTTTTGTTTCAGTTAAATTGTTTTGAAATTGCTTTTAGTAATAAACCTGGTTCTACAGATGTGCAATAGGGTCTAGTACCTTTTTCTAAAAAAAAAGAAAAAAAAAAGAAGATGACAACAGCTGTTTCTATGAGCCAGTTTTCATCAAAATTTATTGTTCCATATTAAATATGTATATAAAAATATGTTTATAACAGCTGATGCCATGGTAACGAAATAACAGCATTTGGTGGGTGGAAAGTTGCTGATCACAATAGAACCATTTTTATAAAAAAAAAACATCACCAAAATTGCTAAGACAACAAAATTCAGATAAAACCTTTGAGTCGATACTCCTTACTAATTGCCACTAGGGATTAACTAGGACTAGATAATCCCTCTCTAACAAATGTCAGTTTCCTAGTTGTTTACATAAAAGGTCTGACTACAACTTGGACTATGTATACACAGACTTCAGATACAAAAGCTTTATGTAAGTGTCAAATATGGTAAACAAACAACATAAGCTCTGCTTGTATTTCTCCACTTTAAGAACCCAGTATTTATTTTGTTGGTTCTGTATATGTAAAGCACCATTTCATTTATTTATTTATTTATTTTATTTGTTTTTTGCTAATTAGCTACAGATTATTTGAATTATTTTTGTAGTCATCATTTTTCCCTAGTTTTTTTTCAATTTTGTATTGTAAACCTTAATATTCAAAATCAAAATTGTACAATATGAAAATGATGTACAATGTAAGTACCATTTTTACTTATTGTATACACCTATAGAATTATAAATATTTTATCATGTCATTTAAGACATGGAATCAATAATACTTTTAATTGTACAATATTTTTCATGCCTGTAATAAATCCATACGGCCCCTCGGAGATAATTTCCTACTCTAACGTAATGCAGTTAGTTTGGAGGATCAATAGCTATTGATTATTACACAGACAAGATATCTAAATGAACTATCCCTGCACAGCTACTTCACAGGTAGTTGTGGGTCAAACGATGACTAACTATTCATTTATAATTCAGTCAGCTGATTTCACCATCAAGTTTCCATGGCAACTAGGCCAATTGCCTGTCACAGATGTGTCGGGTGTGAGCTAACACTTAATGAATATGTATTCACTGTCGACTGTGGGCTGTAGAACAATAGAGGTTCAATTAGCCCCTCCTTGTTCATCGGAATTATCCAAAGTGGTTTAACGGAATGGTAATCATGTCACTGAGTTAATGAAGATGGTATACATGTCACGGCTTGGGCTAGGAGGAAAGGCCTGTTTTGGTGGTGAATGATCCGAGGTGTTTTTGTGTATACTTGGTGGTGAATGATCCGAGGTGTTTGTGTGTATACTATTGTTACTTACCTATTACAGTGGTTATCAGGGGTTATAGTGATGAAGATCATGTTTAAATCAACAGCTGTTAGAGACAGGAGTGAACCAACCGATAAATCGGTGAAGAACTTCATGAACAGGTTGACCCTGTCACACAGAATATTCCAGGAATGTGTGAATAGTCTCGAACATCTGAAAAGTTATGTGACTTTTTATTTAATAGATCAGTCCTCAGATGACGCTATCCGGGAAAAGGAAGAGAAAAAGAGGTATCTAATCCGAAAGGTAAGTACAATTTTATATTTCTGTATTAAGTAGAGAGAGAAAATGTAATGCAACAATATATGAATTTCATTACATGTATATTAAATAGTGTTAAGACATGTGTAAATGAAAACATATCTTATAAGAGAATGTTTGGTATAAGATTGTTTGTAGAAATTAGTGATCAGAATATTTTCCCCAGTGAATTGATTAACAGATTAGGCCCATCCCAAATTTTTCTACTATAATGAAAACATTGAAAAATTGAATGTTGGGAGAGGGGATTTCTGTCTTAAATGTAACATTTACAATAAAAAATCTAGTTCAGTTTGAATAAATTTGAATTACTTCTATATGCTATGAAAAGATTCTCTACTACTAAACATATCTTTGGAAAATGTGTAAAACTGGTAATTGTTCTTAGAATATATTTGGAAGGATTAATTATTGTAAGACTTTAGACTATGGGTTCCTTGGTCTGATATTTAGTGCTACCATAGGGAATGAGTGTTATAAGTGGCTCCTGTGGGTTGATATTTAGAATAGATATGGCAGGGAATGAGTGTTATAAGGGGCTCTTGTGGGTTGACATTTACAATAGATACGACAGGGAATAAGTGTTATAAGGGGCTCCTGTGGGTTGATATCTAGAATAGATACGGTAGGGAATGAGTGTTATAAGGGGCTCCTTTGGGTTGACATTTAGAATAGAAACGGTAGGGAATGAGTGTTATAAGGGGCTCCTGTGGGTTAACATTTAGAATAGATACTAGGGAATAAGTGTTATAAGGGGCTCCTGTGGGTTGATATTTAGAATAGATACGGTAGGGAATGAGTGTTATAAGGGGCTCCTTTGGGGTTGATATTTAGAATAGATACCGTAGGGAATGAGTGTTATAAGGGGCTCCTGTGGTGTTGATATTTAGAATAGATATGGTAGGGAATGAGTGTTCTAAGGGGCTCCTGTGGCAGGGAATGAGTGTTATAAGTGGCTCCTGTGGGTTGATATTTAGAATAGATAAGGTAGGGAATGAGTGTTATAAGTGGCTCCTGTGGGTTGATATTTAGAATAGATACGGTAGGGAATGAGTGTTATAAGGGGCTCCTGTGGGTTGATATCTAGAATAGATAGGGAAGGAGATGACTGTGTTATACAGCTCCTGGAGATGAGAGTAAATTGATTACCTAATGGATTTGTTGTCATTATAAGTCCGACTTTTCCTTTGTTACTTGTTGATTAATGACTGTTGTTTCTCTACAGCTAAGCTTCAGACCTACGATAGACGAGCTGAAGGAGAAAAAGATTATCAAGTTTAGCGACTATGTGGAGTGGACGGATGCCAATGAGTACGACCGGCGGGGTGACAAACCCTGGACACGCCTCACCCCCAAAGACAAGGTAGGGTCGGCAAAGGTCATTTCAGGGTCATACAAGGTTATCACGGGTCAGTTATATCATCATTGAAAATTTCGACAACAAATGAAAACAGAATATATAATACACAAAACTCCATAATTGTTCAAAAGAGAAAGTTCATTATTTGCATTGAAACCCTTGAAAAATGTATTCACCGCAAGAATGATACGTAGTGTCAAGATTGCCACCTCTCTTGTTTTTGGTGGAAGAAGATCGACTGATAATGTTTAGTGCCTGTTTTCTCTTCACAATGATAATGGAAACAAATTTCTTCTTCATTCAAATACCTAACTGTATGGATTATAAAATGAAATCTGCAATACAATATAACTTAGTGAAAAACATACCTAGCCTTTTAGACTTTCATCAGTCAAATCACAAATTTGACCCCAAAAATATACATACCTAGCCTTTTAGACTTTCATCAGTCAAATCACAAATTTGACCCCAAAAATATGCTGCTTAGTATTCATATATAGAGAACCATCCCCGCAGTTAAATTCTGCTGTATTGATAATTCTAGAGGGACAAGCATGTGTTTTAAACTTTAAGTATGATACATGGGTATTTAAAGTAACATCTTTCATTTACAGGCTGCAATAAGAAAAGAGTTAAATGAATTTAAAAGTAAGGAGATGGCAGTCCACGAGGACAGTCGACATTTAACTAGGTGAGTATCGTAGGTCTGGAATAATGTAAACTGATTTATTCTTTAAGGCAAATTGATTAGAACTCGCAAAAATAAGTGCCCATGAAAAAGATTCATCTACAAGTATACAGTAAAGCATCTAACTTGTAAATCACAAAATTGAATGGCTGTGATTGTAAGTTGATTTACAGTATAAGGTTTTCCTAAAAGTTACTTCGCTAATGTTACAAATTCTTATGTTATACCATTTCTAACGCATACAAAAATGAAAAGATCACATACAAAAATGAAAAGATTGCATACAAAAATGAAAAGATCACATACAAAAATGAAAAGATCACATACAAAAATGGAAAGATTGCATACAAAAATGAAAAGATCGCATACAAAAATGAAAAGATCACATACAAAAATGGAAAGATTGCATACAAAAATGAAAAGATCGCCTTCAAAAATGAAAAGATCACATACAAAAATGAAAAGATTGCATACAAAAATGGAAAGATCACATACAGAAATGAAAAGAAATTGTCTTTAGGGAAATAAATATAAAATCCAGAAGCTGTCAACCACCTAAGATAGTTTAACGAAAAGAAAGCTTAGCAGGAATTAATATAAAACTCAAAATTGGTTATTCTCTTACATTATATATAATGATAAAGAATTGTTAGTATGGTCCTACACTTTTGTATTAGTGTGTCATTCAGGTCACATAAAGTTCAGCAACTTACATAGATATTTTCTTCTATTGCAGGTTTCACAGGCCTTGAGAACAACATTAAATTATTGCTAAGCAAACTCCCTATGTGATAAGCGCCTGCAGAGAGTCCGCAGCAGTTAGGACAAATTGCAGTCACCTGATTGGCTGTGTTGATAATATTGCTGTGTTCTGATTGGCTGAGCTCCCCAGTGAAACTGGAATGTTGCAGATTATCAGGGACTTGAAAACATACCATTACATATAAGACTTGTGACTTTATTTTTATTAATGACTTGATATGTATCGGTGCCTCATGTGGAGATCAAGTAAAAGGAATCGCCACAAGATGCAAGTATGCTTAACGCAATGTAGTTATGAATGTGTATGTGTTTTGGGTAAAGAGTTGAGAGTAATTGTCGACACTTGTATACCAAATCTGAAACAGAAACCAGAAAATGGGCTCTCCCTGATATAGCATTGATTAACCCTTTGTTAATCGGGAATATTTTTGTTTATGGAGACGAGAGATTATTATTTTTGTTTCGGAGACATGGTGTTACGGTAAATATAATGGATAGTGTCAAGAGAAGTGTGCCAAAGAAGATTTATAAATTATAGGTTGACACTTGTATACCGGAAAACTGGACACTCTACTCGGTAAAAGTTGATGCTCAACCCTGTAGAAGTGGACATTCTACTCCAGATCTGTTAAAGTGGACGCCCTACCCTGTAAAAGTGGAAGCTCTACTCTGTAGAAGTGGACACTCTACTCTGTAGAAGTGGACGCTCTACTCTGTAAAAGTTGATGCTCTCTCTGTAGAAGTTGACACTCTACTCTGTAAAAGTGGACGCCCTACTCTGTAAAAGTGGAAGCTCTACTCTGTAGAAGTGGACACTCTACTCTGTAGAAGTGGACGCCCTACTCTGTAAAAGTTGATGCTCTCTCTGTAGAAGTTGACACTCTACTCTGTAAAAGTGGACGCCCTACTCTGTAGAAGTGGACACTCTACTCTGTAAAAGTGGAAGCTCAACCCTGTAGAAGTGGGCGTTTTTCTCTGTAAAAGTGGATGCTCTACTCTCTAAAAGTTGACGCTTTACTCTTTAAAAGTGGACATTTTACTCCATAAAAGTCGAGGCTGTTCTCCGTAAGAGTCGACGCTCTACTCTGTCAGAAAGATTACCAATTAACATATATTTCTCAATAAGCATATGGATATATGATGCATTAACAGCATTGCTAATACTTGTAATATTTTTTCTTTGTTATATCTGATTCTAAGTATCAAAATGAGAATTATGAAAATCAAGTTCAAACTGCTAAACATAGAATTAAAATTTCACCAAAGATTTAAAAATCCTCTATACACAGTAAAAATTTTGTTTGTATATTGAGTTATAGTCTACAACTGATTAATATTTCTGTAAGAAGTGCTATGTTGATTGAATGATTTGCATAAAGACTAGACTGGAATGTATGAGTTTGAGAATGTTTCGGTGTTGTCCTTGAGCCTCTGTTGAGTTGTGTGAGTGAAGTTAAGACGTTTGTTGTATGAGCCGTCAACATGCGAATTACAAGGTGTTCATTCTTCAAAATATTTCATGATACAAATAAAAATTTTCACAAATGTTGGACTAAACAATGGAGGATATTACTAGAGACACTAGAGAAAACTGTATACATGTATAGTGCTGGACATGGAAATTGTATAATAGGTGGTATCATGTACTGATATTCTGTATCTTTTAGTTTTCTTTCCTCACAGATAATTAGGACATTTTAAGTGATATTTTAGCAAGGGAAGATAGAGGTGGCAAACTTCTATCTGACTCTGACCATATAACAACATAGACAGCATATCTTTCTAGTAATGTAAAAATATCCAAAATCCTCGTTGTTCAGTTGAAATATTTCTTTCGCTGCCAAATACAGCAAATATATATATATAATGAGTGTATACTGACGTTTCAGATGCCAGTCGCAGGATAAATGTATATTGACTTCACATAACTACCACAATCTGTTAAATAGCTGTAGTACTTCCTCTAGTTTCATATACTTGTAACCTTAATGATCATTGGTTACAATGATCTTGATGATCATTGGTTAGTATTAAATACTTGTAACCTCAATGATGATTGGTTACAGTGACCTTGATCCTCATTGGTTAGTATAAAATACTTGTAACCTTGATGCACGTTGGTTCTAGTTTGTCCTTTTTCATTTGAAATTTAAGACATTGATACTCTGAAATATGACTGAAGTGACAGCTTTCTCCGAGACAGGCTAGACGAACTATATACACCGAGTGATCGTGATCAATGATGCATGAATGTTATGCAATGTAAGATGAAAATTTTACAATTAACTGTTGTAATATGTTGTGGGTATTTTTGCTAATGCCAATGATAATGTATTATTTAATTTTTAACAGACATTCATAATGTATATATACATATAATAAAACACACACTGACATATATGTAATATATATGTATATATAGTATATATATATGTATATCTTAAAATTGCTGAATGTGTAAAGTTAAAAACATAATTTTTAAAGCATAAATATGGATGTCAATCTTTTGTATGATGTTACAGATACAAATGGTTTTAAATATTTTTTTCTCTTTGCAATTTCTTCTGTGTGGATACAGGAAAATGTGAGGTAACTACTGTGTTTGTATGTGACATGTGATTTGTGAGATACTTGAAAAGTATAAAGATGTGTGACTATATCAATCATTGATGCGCATGTAACAAATAGATTTTGACATTACGTTTTCCGACATGTTAAAAAAGAAGTCTTTATACAAGATATTAAAGGAAATCTTTTCTGCATATGAAAAAGACATTAATGTAAAAAAAAATCGAAAAATTTCGAAATACATTGTGGAAATGCACGTGAATTCTGAATGTTAGCTCATCCACCCCTGAAGACACATTTGAGCTCTTCTAATTCAAAGGATTGAAGACTTCATTATAGTTTTTCAGGGGGAATTGTGCTAAAACAAAACGAGCAGTAATGATTTTTCATTTGTCTGAAATGCATGTACTGCTAAGCTTCAGAAATCCTTCTTTTGCATCAAAGGTATTTATCATAAACTACAAAGTATGTCATTAATGTCCTGTATAAAGAATCTTGATTGTTCCTCATCACTCTTTACTGGCTCTAACCCATCATACACAGCACTTAGTGCTTCTGTTTAGGATCTCAACGCTGTACCACACAAGCCAAACAAAATTAAAATCACTGGTAGTTTATAAATAATAGTTTACTTAGCAGACTATTTCTGTAGCTGAAACAGAAGTTAATGAATATGACATGGTAGTATTGCTTCACATTCATATTAGTAATCCAGAATTTTGTTCTGGGTGTTTTATGTTTTGAACTCCCTTATCATTCATTGAAAGCTTTATGTAAATCAGCAAACATTTTCTATTTCATCCTGTGTATTCTTTCTTAGTGGACCAGTGTTATTGATATATTATGACTTGTTTGCCAAAATTATTCATTCCATTATGTTTCTTTCTTACAGAACTTCTATCATCATGTGATAATTAATGTATACTGCATAATTTTTCAATTTTGAGGGTAATAAAATTTCATGATTTGCTCTCTGGAAATTATTTGCGGCGATTTATTTTTGAGAATAAACGTTGTAGCCCTTGGAAGTGTCATTCACACAACAGGCTATCTTATATAAAACCATGATTTTGGATAAATTTCACGAGAGATTTAATTCCACGAATTTAGTGAAATTTAAAAAAAAAATGGCTAATATTAGCAACTAAATAGTATCAGGACCTGAAGACTGTTACTAAATATTGGTCAAAGCAGTTGTTACATACAGCATTTCCATTATTACAATCCATATAACATATACAATGTACATGTAAATGAATTTTTTATTCTTATCAAAATTTCAATAAACAGAATTTATTTGAACTTTATATTGGTGTAAAGCATTAACCAAAAGAAAAAGATGGATTTTTTAAAGATAAAAATAAAAGTATACGATTCCAAGATTGGATTATGTTACTCTATGGGAACAATGATGTAATATATTACATTGTTGGTACTAAGGAACCTTTGATATACTTGATTTCTGATAATTTCTGTTTACATTAGTCAAACTGTTGATCACAGGCTCCATCTTCCTCTGTACAGATTGGAAGTTCGTGTTTATCACTGGACATTTTGTTATAATTTGTTTTAACGTTGTCAGTGCTTACATATTGTGTGACTGGTAGTTGATGAGTGACGAGTGAACGGACACAGAGAATTGCTAGTAGAGTAGTAGACTAGTGAAGGCTACCACGGTAGCTTAACCAATCCTTGATGTACACCTGTATCAAACACATGGGGCTCGTCTCTGTATTCTACCCGCAAATTATTTTCTGTATACATGAATACTTAATTGGTAAAGCTATATTTTTGGTCGCTATTTATAAAGCTCTCTTGAGGTATACTATTACACAGTAATACTTCATACATGCATGTTGTACACTGATGAGCTACAAATGTATTTTACATGTATGTACATTGAAAAATGCATTTTCTACTGTTACAAGTTAAAATCTGAATAAAGTATGTAAATATATTCATTAGAGTTGTTGTCATTGCCTATTTTAAATATTTGATATGTCAATAACCTCCCTGTACTTTATCTCCAACACTGGGGCGGTCAGTTTGCCTAGTTGTTTACTAAAATTATGTCTCTGACCTTGAAAACAGTAAAAGCTTTGCCATGACTGGAATCTCAAATTTGGTTACTTCTGCAGCTGTGACAATCACCTTTGCATGATTTTTATATTACTCCAACTCCAATTGCAGCAGGGTGTGATACTTCCCTATCAACAGCCTGCAGGTCTTAATGGCTCATCTAACCATTTGAAACAAAGGGGCATAACTCTAAAAAAAGAGGTAGGGAGGTCATCTACACTTCATAATGACTATTATAACCCCCACAGCGAAGTTAAGAGGAGGGGAGTTTACTGGAATCAGGATGTTCGTCCCTCTGTCTGTAGACACAATCTTTGTCCGGTGATCTCCTCCAGAGAGAATTTACTACACAGAACCCTGACATAAAGTAGAGTTGAGTAATCTATACATATATGTATAGGCTCCTGTTCTACTTTGTTCACTATTAATGGAGTTATTAATAATTAAAAGGCCTAATTAGCCCAAATAGCAGACACAACTTTGACTGGCAACCTCCTCCTAAACTACAAAACAGATTTTGATAAAACTTGGTATATAGAACCCAGACATAAAGGGGAATTGAGTTTTAAAACTATATTGGGTTCTGCAATATGTCCCCTATTAATAGAGATATTACTAATTAAAAGGCCTAATAAGCCCGAGCGGGGAATATTAGTCTGCAACTCTGGCGACAGTTCTAGTTGCCGACAAGTTTCATTGAAATTCCCTAGTACGTAGTTTAGGAATAGTAGTCAATTAATAATTTTGTAACAAAGGGGACATAACTTTTACAATGTTAGAGGTATCTTTATGGATTATGCACTTCTACAAGAATCCAGTATACCCCAAAACTTTGCTGTGAAGAATGAATTACCATAAAATTGAAAGTACTGTAAGTAAATTTTTCAGCAGTATTTGATTTAAAAGGGACATGAACCCAAAATAGAATGTATGTTTAGATATTTTAGTACAACTAGTGGTTATCTAAAACACCAGGAAAACGTAGGTAATACCAACCCCAAACATGTTAAAAATAGACCATCATATTCTATTTTTGGGCTACAAAATGAAAACCGATCGAAAGCGAGGCTATAATGAACAACAAACTTTCTGACACGACAAGGAACATTAGTTTTCCACATTCTAAGAAGCTTTACTAATTTAGGATCATTGATACATATTTGTTCATATTCATTATAAAACGAAAGAATGATAAATCAAAAGTCAACTAGTTTTCATTCGACGGGACACCGCGAAGGGAGGTTCTTGACCTAATTGCACATAAAGTCGAAAATTGTTCACATCTCTTGTATTGCTGTGATCCATTTATAGTTACCTATTTTCCCAATGTTACTGACTCTTGTCGTACTCTATTTTATATCGGAAATTATTTGTGTTCGTTTCACCCATATTTTCAATCCATTTTGTTTACGTTCACTTAATTTGAGCAGTGCATTAAGGGAGGTTACTAAAGTTCAATGCTACTATTTTTTTCACATTCAGTTTACAAATCTCGACCAGGCTGGTTCAAAATACAGAAATGTGGAATTTCCATTATATTTATTTTGTTTGGACATATTTGCACAATAACCAATATACATTACTTTGTAAGGTATCTGACACGTAATAAATATGTTTTTTACTCAAATTTACATGATTTATTTAGGTTCATGTCCCTTTAACGGCAGAATATGATTGCACCAGTTAATTTTCTGTGTATCATATATGCACCTCAAATACTGAGGCGAAAGACTAGTTGTCAATAGGGCTTGTAAATATTGAAAGACTACATAATGGCTCAACTAGCCAATACCCTGTGGCAATTACATAGTTGTTTCAAATTGGTATGTCAGACATTTTAACTGCAGTCACCTGTGGTTAAGTCACACTGTCATTTCAAATAGTCATATTAGTACCCTAAATAAAACTAGCAATATACGGTACATTGATTAAAGATTTTTTGAACAACACAAACAACTAAAACAACATTTTTCTAGAAATAATTTAATCCATGCATAAAAGATGCACAAACTAAATAATCATCTTAATAAAAGAATTTTCATACAGAATTGATATTTAAAACATTTTCCACCTAACAATCATGGCACACCTTTCATCAAGACTAGTAAATTCCCTTTCTGAACCGTTTACTCAACATAGGTCTTTATACATTTTTTAATAATTGTGAAAAAAATTCCCTTTCGGAACCGCTCGTTCAATGTCTAGTCATTATGTACATTTTCCCAATAATTGCGGAAACTTGTAACAAAGTTTTACTAGTAAATCTTATCTAAATGATTCTCATTTAATGCCATTAAAATTGAGGTGAAGAAAACTCATTACATGTGTTGGGTAGGTCAAAGTACATATGTCCTACGTACACTATCACAGTTTTGGGGAGGGAGGTTCACCTCTGTAGATATACAGATACAGAACCAGGAAATTTTGACTTCAACTTGATATAAATAAAATTACCATTTATTTAACCGAGACTCTTTCATTTTAACAAATTTTGATTTCAATTACAACAAAATAACGACTCCTGTATGATGTTCATGTAAAAAGTCATTTCTTAAAAACTAATTTTTTTCCTCTTGATAATCAAATTTATACCAGTTAGGTTGTTACAGTGATAATTTAGTACTAGGGGCCTGGGCCTTACTGCCTCATCTTAAAACACAACCACTTATTTGTAAGGGGTTCATTCAATTACACAGGCAAAAATTCACGAAAAACAGTATTAAATACAACAACATATCAAATTGTCTTTAAAATAAATATTGCAAATATTTCAGTCTTTGAAAATGTCCGAAAAGTTTGCACACAGCTGCCATAAGACATGTTAATATGTGGTTTATATAAAGTACGATCTTTGTTAAAAGCAGGCTGTACATTCTATTCTTCCTGTGTTGCATAGTATATATTTCTCAGTACAGACAAGAATAGTGTTCATCCATTCAGCTTAGAGTACGAGATCTTTGCTTTTGGCCGCTTTCCTTCTGTTTCCACTTCTGCTTTTATCTCCTCTGTGTAGAAAATACTGTATTTTCTTTCGGTAGCCTCCGACTGAAAAGAAATTAACAATCATCCATAAAATTGAAGTACAAGTTTATTTGGGCAAAACTTATCAAAAAATGTTCATGGACAATCTATCAATTCTATATTCCAAAAATTTTTTTACATATGCAATCGATTTCATAAGTCAACTTAAATTAAAATTAACTTTTTTCAAATGAACTTTAAAATCCAATTCAAATATATATTTTTCCTCTGAACATATTAATCTTTATCATGCATAATTATAATAAGATGAATCATCTATGATAATATAGTAGATCAATATTTACATATCTTGTTGTTTCTTGTCCTTATTTAAATGCTTTATTACTAGATAAATCAAGTTTATAAATCTGTATTGTTTGTTTGTTTGTGTGATTATTTTAACGTCCAATTAACAGCCAGGGTCATATAAGGACGTCCTCCCATGTATGCAGTGTGTAGCGTGTGTGAAATGCGAGGTGCATGTTTTGGGAGAAATCTGTATATTATACAACAGATTCAGTAGTTGCCTTACCATTCTTGCTTTAACTTGTTTTGGAAGATCTTCATCCAGAGACCAAACTTCTTCCCTCTTGAACACTCTGTGATTACCATCTGCAAACTCAACCTAGGAGACAAATTATACAAATCTCAACTCCTTCCGTCGAGTACCCCCTACTCAGATTTTCTATTAGAGAATAACTTTCATTGAGGTTAAGGAAAATGTTGAATAAAATTCATATTCAAGAAATTTATGTTATTTGATATTTGAACTCTGAATCAGTATAACACGAACTCTGAATCAGTAAAACACAAGGCTGAAGTCAAAGGTTACATAATGAAGTGATTTCAGTTTATATATTATGTCAGTGCTTTTTGGTTCAAGAAATTGAAGCTAAGGAGCATTTAATTTAACATTTACTTCTTAATTGAAATAGTTGCTTGTAACAAACATAAGAGTGCTGTCTATCTCAGGTTTTACACTTAACTGTACATGTGTACATCACAAATGTTTTGGCCCTTACTGTGTACATCACAAATGTTTTGGCCCCCACCGTGTACATCACAAGTGTTTAGGCCCTTACCGTTTACATCACTAATGCTTTAGTCCTTACCCTATACATCACAAATGTTTTGGCCCTTACAATGTGTATTACAAATATTTTGCCCCTTACAGTGTATGTTACATTTCTTGGCCCTTAACATGTACATCACAATTTTTTGGCCCCTATCATGCACATCATAAATTTTATTTCGTTCCTTACAGTGTACATTACATGTGTTTTGGCCCCTACCATGTTCATCACAAATGCTTATGCCCTTACCGTGTACATCACAAGTGTTTTAGCTCCTCTGAAGGTAGCACCATACAGGTCTCCATCCGTCCATTTGATCTGGACATGTGTACCAGCCGCTGGGGGACCGAGCTCTACTTGGTGATTCTGTATAACAACCAAAACAAATTCAATGAAAATCTACAGAAGAAGACTATAACTACAGAATATGACTCAGACAAGCAATGAGTCGAAAGAAATTGGCATAAGCTACATAGCAAGCTGACTGAAATTTTTGACTTGGGTCATTGCTTTCTTTTATGAGATATCCAGGCCTGATAGGGCAATGGAAACCAGTGGGGACCATACAATCTGTGGTGGCCATACAATCTGTGGTGGCCATACAATCTGTAGTGGTCATACAAAGTATATTGACCATCATAAATTTATACATTCTTATCTGTAGTGCACACTGCTTGGGACTTCTATAACCTTTGTTATTTGACTACTTGAAGTAATTCATAATCATTACAATCAGTATCAAATAACAATCTTCAAGTTAAATTCATTGATTGATGGTAAACATATTTCTTAGAGAAGTTCTAATTGCAGGCTGCAAAAGGTAGACGCTGTCACAGCCACCTTGGTGTTTATTGTATCCAAAATGGTTGAGTCTAATTAAAAATACTTCAACATTCCAGAAACAGAATGGATATGGCCTTGCTCTGACATACTGTAAACATTTCAGTGCAGTCACATTGTAGAGAAAAAGCGAAAGAAGTGTAAAGTATGATTTATTGGTGCAGATATAATTCTGAGATTTCATTGGTTCAATACTGGAAATACCACTTTACAAAATTTAGCACTGCAGATGATTAAGTGCATCAAAGACAGCACCAAAAGCATTAAATAAAGCTACTGGTACATTAAGTATGTTTGCAGTACCTATATACAAATCAAGGGCAATAATCACTATAAATCAGAGGAGAAATTAACAGTTATTATGAATACATACATCAATATCCTCCGGGTAGAGGTCGTCGCTGAAGGAGCCGTCATCAAAGTCAACCGAGTAAAATACCTGGTTTGTGACTTTCAGCACATCTACAATATAGTAGCGTGTGTTCTTGTGTTTGGCATATACCCTGTCTCCCTTCTTCAACTCGTTCAGTTTCCTCTCTCCCTTTTATACAAAATCATAATACACATTGAAATATAGAATTGTTTAAGGAAACCTGTATATTTTTGTTTATTCTATACTTAATTCACGGTAGTATTATACATTATTTAAATATATATGTACAATATATCAACAGAAAGAGCAAATGTCGGAGAACAAAATTTTTTTTGTGTTTTTAATTTATATTCTAAAGTCATGAATTTGCTTTGTATATTTATGACCTGTTTTAATATTTATGAAGTACAACAGGAGTACAAGATACGCTAGTTTTTTAAAATGACCTACAACTCCAAGATCTCACCTTTCCTTTTTCCTTGTGGCTGTGCCGTGTGCAGGTATTGTAGACAGGAAATGGCCAGTCACTGGTCTCGTATACAACTCCGGCAGCGTAGGCACAGGTCACATGGAAGGAGGATGTACACCGACCCTGGGAGCACTGAACACACACCCCAAACGTCTTCTCACTGTTCAGTAGAGGGTTACAATAGTAGCACCTCTGTAAATAAACATATAGGCCATTACAAACAAATAGTAGTACACAAACTATGTACTAAACCCCCTCTCCCAATACTTATCTTTAACATGCCCACACCGTCAATACTAATATGATATTGTTGTCTTTGCTTTTTGAAGATTTTGATATTCTCTATAACTACCCCATTGTTCCCTAATTCCATTCAGTTCACAAAAAGAGTCAGAAGATAATATTGGAACTCTTGCCCATTTTATATAGTGCTATCTCAGTGAAGCATACTGTCAAACAGTTTTAACAAACTGAACAACAACATTTACTGATATCATTATATGCCATTTAACATATCTAACTATAGACCTATTTTTAAACAGTGTCTTCCTGATTAATCCAGTGAAAAGACAGCAAACATAAAGAGCTAAACTCACAAGTTTTGATCTTTCACTAGTAATTTTGTAGGCATTGATGGGTTCCCGCTTTTGGATGTTTTCAAACTTCACTTCCGGAATGGATAGAGCACAGACAATATGAGCCCATTTACCATCAGATGTGGGTTTGAGGGCGCCACCTCTTTGGCAGCACAAACAGCACTCCTACAAAAGGAAAATGTCTAACATCAGCTGGTACATTCCTCTAGAATCGCCTCCTACACACATTCATATTCATTAATACTTTCCTTATACGGAGGTTACGAGGAGAAAATACAACAATGTAGGTAAAGTATGATTAACCATCGATTAGTCGCACCTTCATGTGATAGCGATGTCAAAAAAAATCACATCAAAATATGATTAAAATCATCAGAAGGTAACACTAATCAAAAGTAAACTTTACCACGTCATTTTGGTATCTCAAATTCAACATATTCTGAGACATTAAAAGGACACAAAAGTGCTTAAGACTGGACTTTTTGGGTATAACAGATATCAGCACTAATAGAATACTTACTGCAGAGAACATCTGTTTAGTACAGCGAGTACATTTCCATTTCTTTGTAACGTCTGACACTCCGTAACAACCTGTAGTAAAAATTAAAAATCAGTCATTGCTATCCTTATCAAAACTCAGTCTGTAATGTATCTTGAATGTTAAATTTTCTAATATCTTAATTAAATGTTTCAATATTCTAGTGTAAAAAGGCAGGAGATTTGAGAAATGCTTATTTTAAAAGAATTGAATGTTTAAAGAAAATTTAAAATGTATTTTTTGTTTATGATATCTTTGTCGAAAAGCAAAGGCAAAATTAACTTGTGGTTACATTAAACAAGGAATTTCTACATATCGCATAAAAAATTACATACTAGCATGAACACAGATCTTGCACTCCTCGCAGGTTAGAAGTTGACTCAGACCATCATTGTCCAGCATCGTGTTGAGGCCCAGAGGCCGAGGATTGTCTGCGCTACATGCGAAGCACATTTCAGGAATCATAGGTAAAGACCGCCTGACCTTGTCTTTTTTATTGCCCTTCTTTGGTGGGACGGAACTCGAGCTAAAGCACTCGTCGGAAAACTTCTGTAAAATCAAGAATGAATGATTTACATTCTACAGAGGAACAGGAAAACAGATGACAAGTATAATGTATCTACACAACAAGCACCTGCTTCCCAATTACAGCTCATGTGAACATGATCCACAAAATAATGTAAACCAATTAATTTCCGTATGCGATTGAATTTCACGTATTTCATTAGACTACTAGAAATCAGGAAAATAAATCACTGCGAGAAAGCTCCAGGTTAATTACATAAATAAAGACGTTATAACTAGAAATCGTAAAATTTATTGCTACGGAAAAGAATTTTGCACTTGCAATTCAGTAAAATATGTATTCTTTACAAAAGTTCTGTTCAATACTTTTTTTTTTATCGTCAAACTATCCAGCAAAATGATATGGCATATTGATTAACACATATATACTTACAGTGAAAGGTTTAAATAGGACACAGACAACACAGTGGGGCTCTCTGCTGGATAGAGCTTGATTAAATCTTTTCTCAGCTTCAAAGTCAAATGGCAAGTGCTGCCATAGTTCCTTGATAGGCTGGGCCCATTTCTCTGTCATAATGGCATCTGGAATCTCAATACTTTCATTCAGATCATCTGCAAGAGAGAGGATAAAATTAAGTCTACTCAACTTTTTATATCCCGTGGATCCCAAATTAAGTCCTTTTATAATGTATATCTGTGTTGGAAAGCTTAAGTAAAACAAGGCATCCTTGAGTTGCGGCAATGTAGTTTATAAAGGCTTCATAATACATAGATTGACAATACTAAATGCATCAGCAAATAGTTTGTAATGTAATTACAAAGTATCACTGCAAGTACATTCTTAACAATTCAAATGTAAATCATTAATGTTTGACAATAGACAGCATTCTGTAAGAGGCAAATTTTTTTTTGTTTAAAATACACAATTTATTTGAAAACCCTATTAGAATTGGTCTTATTTTCCATTATAATGTTTCATACACAAAAACCCATACCTCTGGTCTCTTTCTTGCTATCCACATCCTTTTTAGACTTCGCTTTGGCCATCTCTCCTTTGCTGGGATTTCTGGTTCTACCCGATTTGTTTCCTTTGGTTTTCTTTTCCTCATGTGATGACAAATTTCCGTTGCTATCAACTATCAATAAATTTTCTTTCTTCTTTTTCGCTGTAGGTTTCTTCACTTTTTCTTCTTGACCATCTTCCAGTGTTGGCTTCAGAGGAGATTTAACTTTTTTGTTATTCTATACAAAATATAAAACATGTAAACTAGATCCTAAGTTGTACAATTTGTCAACAGGACTTAAGAAGACTTACCTTAACAATAATTCATTATCTAAAAACAATCTTTCCAAAAGCAAATTATTTCTTTGCAAATTTTATAAGAAAACTTAATGATGAACCATTAATTTCCTTTTTTTTTTAAATACTTGCCTGCAGATTTTTATTTGCAGGATCTGCCTTCCTTGCTCTCGGCTTTTTACCAGAGTTTCCAGAGAAAGCACTATAGCTTGTTGTTTGTATCACAGTCTGATTGACATCTGGACTTGATCCAACCATTTTGTAAAAGTTAGCATGCTTTGAAGGGGACTGCGCACTTACTTTATTTCCTGAACTTTTCTTGGACACGTTTTTCTTCTCCTTTGGCGAAAAGTTTTCATCAGACCCACTAGAACTTTCCTTTTCAATTACCCGCACTTTAGTTGGAGATTCCGACGCGTCCTTAGATTCACTGTCTACTTTGTGTTTGCCTTTCTGGCCAACAGCACCACTGGGTGCCACGGTAGACGCCTGAGAAATTGGCACAATAGGTTGAGGTACAAGCTGGAGGACCTTATTTGGACTGACAATAGTACCAAAGGGCTGGTCCGAGTCCTGCTGGGTCGACTTGAGCCCACTGTTACTGTAGTTGTGGACTGAGAGGGCATCAGTCAGCACTGTGAGAGAGGAATCTTGCGTAGACAGACAGGACGTAGACACAACGGGAGAAAGTAAACTGTTCTGTGTGGACATGGTGGTTGATGTCAAAGATGAAGATGGAGATGACACAACGGTTTTGAAATTATGAGGAGTCTTTGGATCAACTTGAAACACTTTCTGAGTAGGATGTATCTGAGTGACGCCTTGTAACAGAAACTGAGTTGTCCCAAACCTAGGTTGTCCTCCGAACTGAGGCAGTATTTTTGTTTTCTGAGTGAGTAATGTAGGTTGAACATTAGTCTGATCACTGACAGCGCCTACTACAGTTTTGAGAACATTACCATTAGCATTGACTTGACACACCGCTGGTGTAACTCGTGTGACAACAGAAGATGCTGTAGGAGACTGAATAATGGGCACAGTTATCTGTTGTTGTCCCACTTTTGTAATCAGTGACCTTGGAGAAGCTGTGGTAAGAAGGTGCTGCTGGGATGCTGGAATTTGTTTCTGGGTTGGACTGATAACCTGGGGTGATGCTGCTGTGGGCAGGGTCCTTGTGATGATCTGTCCAGTGACGGTTGTGGGCAGCGCTGTCACTACCTGACCTTGTACCGTTGTGGACAGTCCAGTAATCACCTGTCCTGCCACTGAGGTTGGCAATGGCGTTATCACCTGCCCTGCGACAGTTGTGGGCAGTGCTGTGACCACCTGCCTTGATACAACGGTTGGAACAGCAGCCTGAACCTTACCACCAGTTCCTGACTTTGGTGATAAAAGCAGAGACACCCCTCCACCATTAGATGCTGGCACCATATTAACAACATTGACTGTCTTTGTTGCCTGTGCTTTTGGAATACTGACCGTTTGCTGACCAACCTGGATAACTTGGCTACCTCCAAGAGCACTACTCACAATGATTGTATTAGGAAGGATTTGCTTCGCTGCCTTTTTACCACCTTTGAGAATTTGTCCGACAGTGAGTTTGCTGTTAGTTTTGATTCCCCCACGTTCAACTGTTTCCACAGTTTGGCCGCATGCGTGAGGGAGAACCTGTGAAGCCCTAGTAGTGGTAGTTATAGACGGAGTGCCAGTAGTACCACCAATAGGCTGCGGCGTTTGCATCACAGGTATATTGACTAAAAAAGTCTGCTGTTGTTGATTGGCAGACTGAAGGAGAAGATTCTGTTGCTGTGAATGTTGAGCTATACTGGATAAAGGGGTGTACATGTTTGGACTGCCAATGGCATGAGAAGGAGATGAATGGCGACCAAGTGTCTCTGTACTGGTAACAAGTGGGCGAGATAAACAGGTTGTGGATGGGCTCCGGGTATTGTCAAACACTGGCCCATGTGTAGGTGAGGTTAACAGGGGTTTATGTTGCACAAGACTTGTCTGTTGTGACTTCGGAGAATCAAACGATAGCTTCTTCTGTTCCTTTTGACTTTGACTAACTAACTTTGAAAATGTCAACGAGTGCACTCCCCCAGAAGGAGATGATAGAGAACGGCTAGGAGAATTAGAAGATTTCCTAGGAGGAGTTTTGTCAAGTCCACTCTCCTGTTTCAGATGAACACTTTCTGAAGGAGGTTGGTGTTCCTTTGTGTCACTAGATGCGGAGGACACTGATGATGAAGCTGAAGATTCACTAGCTTTAGTCTGCTCTTGTCCATCTCGTTTCTTGTTCAACATGCTTTGTGCTAATTCAAATGCCTGATTAAAGCTATTAAATAAATTGTGTTGCGGTCCAGTGAGTTTGATGCTCTGTTTCAGCTGTTCAGGTGTCGGCCAAACAGCTTGAGAATCTACATTAGAGCTGGAAGATGATGGTCCCGCTACTGGTTCATCTGTTGCACTAGCAGGAACAGTGGTTTTGGAAGAAGACAGATGAGCTGTGATTTGCTTTCGAACGGGAGAGGCAGAACTCTGACTAATTTTGAGAGATTCTGGAGGCGAAGTTGAAGTACTTGCAGTTGAAGCAACTGATAAGTCCAAAGCTAAGTCAGCGTCGGTTTCCTCTTTAGTTTCAGATGACACGGTAGCTGTATTGACAGTCAATGTTGTATTCGTGGGCAAAATACTGCCAGGCCGAGAATATGTGTTGAGCAGAGGTCCATGTGCTTTAACTGGGTTTCCTTGTGAATTTGATTGAATGTTGGGTTCACACTTGACATCTCTGTTCTGAGCTGCGAATAAATCCTCAAAAGAAACACCAGAAGAATGAGCGAATGGTACTTCTTCACTCTTACCACCAGAGTACATTACTTTGTTACTACAATTTTGTAACATCTGTTGCTGTTTAATCCATCGAATGGTTGGCATCAGAAAGTTCAGTCGGTTAAAATCGGACTCTTCCTTTACTCCCTTCCCAGTAGAAGTGGGTGAGGGGTGATTAAGAGGAAGGAAAGGATAAGCAGGGTGTGGTTGTTGGACTTGTTTCCTCCGTTTTGGCGGGGAATTCCCTTCCTTTCTGGATTTCTTTTTTGGGACTACTATAACATGTTTTGTATCAACATTCTGTATTGCCACATTCTCCCCAGATCCAGTACTTGATGTAGAAGCATCACCACCTTCATTGGGGCAGAGTTCCTTCTTAATGATCTTACTTTCCTCTGACTTCCGTTTACGTTGTTTCACTTTGACAGGGACACCATCAACAATATGAACAGGTGGTTTTGGAAATGTTGGGTTGTTGGTCACCAGTGACTCGAATGCTGCCTGAAATGAACTTGGGGTAGCTTTCTTAGTAGGAGCAGAAGCCTTCTTTACATCCTTTAAGTACATTGAAATTTTCTTTTTAGAACTGTCCGATTTGCTACTTTTTTCATCTGAAATACTGTCATTGCTTTGTTCATTATCATTTTCTGCCTGTTCATCGTCTTCTTCCTTTTCAATACAAATTTCATCGTCATTTTCTTCTTTCTTGATTTCATCTTTTGAAGAGTCGGACTCATCCTTTTCCTCTTTCACACTTCCCTTTTTCTTTGGTGATGCAGACTTTGAAATAGGATGTCTTTTTGACACAGTTCCCGAGTTATTGGCAATGTTTTTATCCCTGTAAATACAAAAGTAACATTTAGTATTGCACATCAATATATGTCATCAGCGATATTTTTGAAAATAAATTTAGATAAATTCTGCATATAAAAACTAACAAGTTTTATTTTAAAACTAGTTCAATAAACCTATGGTGTCGTTTGTTTTCTTTTAAATCTGATAAAACATAGGTTTCTATGATAATTGTTTGCTTTATAAGTTGGATCTATTCCTCAGAAATTTTGAAATCTTTTTAAGTCATCAATACTAAATGGTCGACGACATAGTCCATTTTCAAGCACCAATATAGAGTTTTAAAACTACAAAACTCACTGTATTTTTCTCCCAACATTCCTAGATCAGTTCCCAGTTTTAACCAAGAGATTTCTAGTCTACATGCCATAACCTTCAGAACAAGTGTAAACAATTATATGATAATATTAACACACACTCTTTACAATGTCAATGAAACCATTAATTTTGATATATGTAAGCAGTGGACCTGCAATCAAGTCACTGAGAAAATCTTCATATCATTTTCTCATGTCTATGAAACTAATAATCAACATGGATCTATCAAGAAGATTTGGATATTTCAATCCTCTTGAAAGATTAAAAGATTTTAATGTCAGCATTTCCAGCTGAAATCCCTCCATTAGAGAAGAGAAATCCCTATTTACTTGTCAGAACCATGTAAGATTATATTAATTTTAATACACGTTGGAAAAGTGAAGTATTGTGTACCTGTGTTTATATAACTTGCTCTGATCATCCTCTGGATGCGGGGCAATGTCTTTTCCTTCTTTCCACAAAGCATAGCGGTCTGGTTGGAATCTCATCACAAATGTATCCATACTAATTTTGACACCATCTTTACGGCACTTACACTGAAACAAGAAATACCAGTTAGAATTTGCTGTCAGAAATCAGAAAATGTATCTTTTTCATTTTAATAACATTACTTTAATATTTACAACATTCAAATACAATGGGAATAAAAATGTACCATGTGATATCTGATAACATTGGTGTGGGACTATTGTTTCTGGAATGATGTCAAAAGACAATATCCTGCAGCTAATATCATTTCAGCGGAAGATTGCTAAGTTACAATCCACCGCCACTGGAGATACTAGTCCCACTAACCACAGGTGCTCGTTTCTAATATAAGTATAAGTATAATACTGGGTCAAGGTCTGTAACTCGGCCGGCCATATAACACTACCCAATTTCAGAAAAAGTATGATTATTATCCAACCGTATAGAATATGATAATAGGAATACTCTCAATCGACAGCCAGATAATTTATCTTTAATTTGGTATATGATGCAATATAAATCACGCCGTATAAATGTCACTAGGTATCCAGAAACATCGGAAAACAGTCAGATTTCAACTGGTCGGACACTGTGGTGTCCTCCGATAAACACGCCAGGGCTCTAATGGGTAGCGCAAAAACCACTGCATGTCAACATTTCAGCTTCATAGGAATTAAAGTTTGGTAAAAAACAAACTTACCGGTATGTTAGTGTTTATCTATATACCATCCATTTGCTCAATACAGCCTTTTGAAATTTCCGATTGAAAAAATGTGTGTCTCTAGCCGTCATGTTGATATGTAGTACATTTGTTTTCTCGGCGTTGATTGGTCAATTAATTTTCGAGAGCCAATCAACGCCGACAAAACAAATCTACTGCACACATACTTACATGGCGGCTAAAGACATAAATTTTTCAATCGGAAATTTCAAAGGGATACGTTAGGCAAATGGATGGTATTTATCCATGGATTTACTAACCGGTAAGTTTGTTTTCTACCAAACTTTCATTCTTATAACGCTGAAGTGTTGACATGCAGTGGTTTTTGAGCTACGCATTAGAGTCCTGGCGTGTTTATCGGAGGACACCACAGTGTCCGACCAGTTGAAATCTGGCTGTTTTCCGATGTTTCTGGATACCTAGTGACATTTATACGGCATGATATATATTGTATCACATACCAAATTAAAGATAAATTATCTGGCTGTCGATTGAGGGTATTCCTATTATCATATCCTATACGGTTGGTTAATAATCATACTTTTTCTGAAATTGGGTACTGTTATATGGCCGGCCGAGTTATAGACCTTGACCCAGTATTATACTTATGTTTATATTAGAAACGAACACCTGTGCACTAACGTTATCGAGTATCACATGGTACGTGAATTTGTCCTATTCTATCAGCATATACCAATTTAGTTAGTTTTCATCAAATACCAGCAATAATAGGTAAATTCCTGATATTACTCCAATGTAAAATTAATATTTTAAAACTCCAATAGTGAAAACCAACAAAAAATATTGAAATTTTATGGTTCACATAATATTCAGTTTTTGCATATGACAGATTTACCACCCTGTGGGTAGGTATCCATTGTGATGTCAATGTTTTGTGAGTGAATTTCATATTGTTTTCTCTGTAAAGTTTGACATTGGTTCAACTACCAACAAGGGCAGATAACTCTGTAATATACTGTTATCCTGTACCTGTAGACACCTCTTTCCATACTCAATCCATCTCTCTGTAGCAAAGTTGGTAGACTCAGCACAGTTAAAGCCGTGGTTGTAGCCCTGATGGTAGCCGTACGGGAAGGTGATCATGAATTCTCCAGCTTCTTGTGTTATCTAGAAACCAGAAATGATAATGAAATTCAATAAAATATAGCTTAAATACAAATGTATGTAAGTATACCAATATCACGATGAATATACACAAACTCACATATGTAAGTATACCAATATCACGATGAAAATACACAAACTCACAAACAAATAAAACAGTAATTTAACTTATTCACCCCTGGAATTCCAAAATGGATCAATCTAGCCTTTGAACTAGAAGAATCTATATGCATCATCAGAGGTGAATGGGTTAAAAAAAGCAAGATTAAATTGAAATCAATGTTGACTATAAACAAAGAAGACAGTTCCTACCTTGTTAAATGGAATAGAGTATTGCTTCAGTATAGCCGGTGATATCAGGGTCATTTTGTGCCTCAGGAAAGCAGGACAAGCTTGGGAGCTGCTTGGAAAAAATCCTGAAAGGAAAAATAATACATTAATACTGAACAACTGTCTTCAAGTGTTTTAATGTTATCTTCCTACTTAAATTCATCAATATTTGTTTTCATTATATTGTCAATTTATCATTTTTATCAATAATCATACAACAGCTGAAAGTATATTACAAGATAATGGTGACTGACTCAAAATCTTCACATCATACTGTACTGAAATATGTCAATTAATCATTTATACTACTTTAAATCCTTTGAAGACAGATTCACTGTTGAATTTTATTTACTTTAGTAGTGGAAATTCAGAAATGGAAAAATGATACCTACTTCAAGAATTCTGAACCCTATCTGTTGTTTTTCTTTTTATTTCATATAATATAAATATGGGGCAAAGAAGTAATTCCAACCATGAAGATATCTGATACATACTGCTGATATTACTTTTTTGACCCATATTGTATGAATACAAATACTACATACCTGATGCGAGTCTTTCCAATCTTCTGCCATGTTCCGGGGGTACGGCATACCAGGATTTCGGGGCACCAAAGTGTAGGTAATTAATACTATACAGATCCATGTCCTCTGTATGCCAAGGGAACGTAGTTTTCCACATACCAAAGTACAGGTATGCTGTATTGACTCCCTCGATCTTTATACCATAATCACCGGCCACGTAATCCAGTATGGTACCAAGCTTGTTGATGTTCCAGTACTCCTGATCGGTATCGTAGATACTTCCCGAGATGTCTGCACCATAAATTGGATTTACAAAGGTGATATTCTTCCAGTATTTCCTCTCCAATTCATCAAAGTCAAAGTGTTTAGGTGTCCGATACCTGAAAATTCATACAACAGATCTCATAAACATCATTTAACGGTAAAATATTCACACCATAAAAAAATTTGTTTACCATCTGTACTAAAGATAAATTCATTACAGTGATAAAGTTTTTCACCATTATGATTACAGTATAAATGGGTTTAAACAATATCTGTTCACAGGAAATGATAACTATGCATAGCCAAACAATTGCAGTAGAAATATTTTTAACTAATACGCGGGTTTAGAGATCCCAAAACGATGTGGGTAAAGTACAAATTACCATCCTATTAGTCCCACCTTACAGTGATCAGGACGTTACAAAATTCACATCAAATGATGATGTCAAATTCACCGGAAGGTGGCACTAATCCAAGTTAAATTCCACTTTACCACACATCAATTTTTGGATCTTGTAACCGAAGTATTGAAAATAATAAAGCAAGTGTTTTATCAACTTAAATGAATTTCTAAAACTGTCTTCATTCTTGAGAAAATTTTAGCTAGTTACCTGTCGCTGTTTGCTAACTTTTCAAACTCTTTGATAGTGAGTGGTTTCTTCTGTATGTTGTACTGTTGGTAGAGACCCTGACAGCCTGTTACCACCTGTGTGATAGGTGCAGGTATTGTCATCTCCAGGTCATCGTAGCCAGCTCTCCTTGGAACCCATTCTGGTGGCGGTATCACCTGGGGACACATATACAATGCTTATAAACAAAATCTTATGTCAGAACAGTTTGGGAAGGTATATCATTGTTTTGACAGTAAGAAAGATTTATTTTCTCATTATCATATATATTTAACAGTGAACAGTTCATTATTATTTAAGCTATACCAAAGGAATCGTATCAATTGTTCATGTGTACCAATACAGATAAATGTGTGAGAATATTTATTTGATATCGCATATAATTCAATAGGTGACAATTTAATTACTGAAGGAGTAAAAAGATTTCATCTGTTAGTGGTACTATCAAAAACAGTAATTCTTAGCCAGGTTTTTGTAAACAAACCTGTCAGACTTATATGAAAACCAACCTTTGCCACACCAGCCTTGTGTGCCCCACAGGATTCCATGTAGGACACATATTTGGCCATATCCTTGAACTCTTCCATGGTTGGCCTGAAAACCATGATTTTTGGGGTATTGCTCCCTCCACTTGACGACTCCATGTTGTCAAGTGGTTTCTCTTATTTCACTCCAATGTAAACCTGAAATGACAGACAGACATATATTTTTAACATTTATTGATTTAATGGAAATACTACACACTGCATTACAGATTTTGATTGTAGAGCCATTCAGGCTGATGTCACACTGGTCAGAACAAAAGATTAGGCCATGCCCACTGGTGGTCTATAAATTGGCTTGGGTTTAGTAGAGCCATATAGTGAGAAAAATACAGGTAAGTTGATAAATATTGACACAGAAGTGTCAGCGAAAATTGGAAGACATCATTGGAAAGGGAATTATCCCATCTCTATTTTGGTGTATGACATTTAATGATCAGTCGGAAAATAAAGAAGAAATCATTTATAAAAAATTTACACTGTACAGTAATACAAAGCCAAACCATCAAAGTTAGACCTCCACTGGGCGGAGCTTTACTGGCCATTGTGATGTCACTAATTAATTACTGTATGAATGGGCTTATAGCCTGTTATATCAGTTGTTGACTTGAGAACTTAATCAGTGAATCCATCAAAACCATCATTTTGAAAATCACTTTTAAGAAACCATTTCGAAAAAAAAAATACCATGGTATATTTCTGTTTTTAATCAAAGAAAAAAAAACAAATCACCCTGAATTACATTTTTTTTAAATAAATTATTCAAGATTAAAACACACCTGAAGAGTTTCTTTAGTTTGAACCATTTCACTTTCAGATTTATAATTTTCAGTTAGTTTTTAAATTTTGACAGTTGTAATGATAAGAGCGAAGCTCTTTCGACGCGCAAAGCGCGTCGAAAATCGAAGCTCTGTTCCGGTAACATGTACGTAAGCAAAAGTACATATTGAGATCAATGACCTGCAGGCATGGATGGCTAAAATTTTTTCGTACTTCCGGTTTTACCTGTGTTGCTCCGGTACTGCTCTCCCATGTAAATATATATTTAACTAATGGAAATTCATAACAGGAGAAATGAAACATTTTTTATTATTTTTTTGAATAATAATAATATCACTTTGAAAATTAAAAGCTATGATATATGTAGTCAAAATATCCTTCAAGCGAAGATGAGCACAAGGAATCATGACGTCACAACATGTCACCAAATGGCGCGAAATCGTAGGATTCGCATACGCGGCACCATCCGGAACTCCTCGGGGGGAAATTACATAGATATATATTCTCGCCATAATACCAGATGAGTTGAGGATGACGCGGCACTCCTGGCCTTGCATGGACACAGAGAAATCCGAATTTTTGTGTTCATTTCTTGGTTTTCTAGACAATTATAATATCATATACTTCTTTAGTTTGAAGTACGTCCTTTCATTTTTCTAAATTATGTCTTCAACATGAAATAGAAAATAAAAATCACAAGTAGAGCTTCGCTCTTTCCATGCCGTGCATGATTCATATTAAATATGTCAATGGCATATGATGTATGTATTCTTTTGTTTGTACTCTTTAATCATATTTTAAATTCTTTACGATCTACCCAATCAGGGTCATAAAATCTTCTGTGATCAGATGGTGTACGTGACAATCGAACACTTTCGTCTTGTACTCTTGGTGAAATAACTGTTGACAACACTTTAACAGGGATAAATCACTCTGTCTAGCGATGATGAAACAATAAAGATATCACAATGAGGAAACTGTCATTACATTTCGATTCCACAGAAAGCTAAAAATTCGCATTAATTACCAACAAAGTAAATTGGGTCCATATATCGTGCAGATCAGGCGTCATGCATGATTGACCTTCACAAAAGTAGTCCCGTTAGACCGATTATGTTTTGACTAGAGCCATAGACAGGCATTTACACTATACAAGACACCTAAAACTCCTACAGCATATCATTAACACAATATCAACAACAACATAGATCGTCTACACATATAAAGTAAGCAATTGGCTATGTCATTTCGCATCTTTACCGGCTCGTGGTAAACTTCGGTCAAAACAGGAAGCGAACATTGAATACACAATATGGCCGACAAAACCAAGTCTTTGGTCGGCCGTACAACACCGTTCACATGTTTTCGTTTTTATACAGGCGATCACAAAATTTACCAATATATAACATCGAACATCACTTGAAGCAATTGATAGGTGTAAACAAAAGAGTAATCATGCTTGGAAATACCACTCAAAATGCTAGTGTTTACAGAGAAGAGATAATCAAACACGGACAAAATCGACCTTCCGCTCAGAATGTAAACGATACATGGCAGCATCAGTATTATATCTATTCTTAGCAATATATGATAATTTTAAATAAATCCGAAGAGTATTCGACCTTACATCAATACATATCTTACCTTCAAAAGATCACTTAATCATGCAAAACTCGTAAAATAAACAAAAACATCGATGCCGAACATCAAGTTTTGTTGGAGTCATGGTTGACCTGAAGACGTTCGCAAATTCCAATTCGCATCGTAATATAATCCCTTTACATATAATGAGATATTAAACGGATTTTGATGATGTCAATGAAATTCGTGTCATCCCTCTATTTAAACATATTCATATATATAAAGAAAATAAAAATAATTACCAGTGACGAACATTTATATTTTCTGATGTGTTGTTGCGTCAGTGCGTATGAATTGACGTTTATGCATAAATTATCAAGATTATTTCTGTAACCTGTTATAGTCTGTTTCAAATAACTAATCTTATTGGATTTAGCTCGTTGTGTGAATATGATGGCGCATTTATTAACGGTCAATTATCTAAAATGTAAATAAAAATATTAACATCTCTGTTTATTAGAAAACTAACATAGGTTTTTGGAAAGGATGTAAAATGATGCACAAACTTTGACTTCGTAAGAGTTGTTTCCCCTGCCGACAAAGAAAGACGTCTGCTGCAGTTTATTAGAAGTAGGTAGATCTTTCATAATTATAACTTATCTTAATTGAAATTTGTATGCATTTATGTATGTCTTCATAAATATGATGCCAAATCAATATATAAACAAGTTTCTAAAACGTTTTTAAAATGAGGAAATTATTAGATGTCAGGATAATAAACAGTTATTTCCCCTTTAACGTGGATTACCTTACTTCCTGTTCCTCACTTCCTGTGAAGGGAGGTAATACCAAAACAAACAACAAACAGACGAATCCACCCACCGACGTGATGGCAGGAACTTTGATCAGAGAGTATCTAGAAACGCTGAAGGATATGTGTGCCGATTCACTGAAAACTATAGGTACATTAACCTATCTCAAAGCCCAAAACCGAAGCCGACTGAAAGGAATTTCACTCAAAAACCCCATCTATAACATAACATTTCAGGAAGTATAAAATAAATATTAGCATCAAATACTCTTTTCTAGACGAATATTATGTTAAATTATGTATTACAGTGTATTCATCAGAATAGTTAGACTTCTGTACAAAACTGCTAAACTTTTTTTACCATGGGAGATAATCACATATTAAGGGAGATAAATAACCAATGTGTTTTATCAATTATGTTACAAGTAATATGACTGAAGGCAAGGTCTTAAAGGATGCAGCCAGGTGTTTTAATATGAATCATGCACGGCATAGGAAAAGCGAAGCTCTACTTGTTTATTTTATATTTCATGTAGAAGACATGATTTAGAAATAAAAGGACGCATTTTAAACTATAGGAAGTATATGACGTGATAATTGTCTAGCATAAACTCAAAGAAATGAACTCAAAGATTCAGATTTCTCTGTGTCCATTCAAGGCCTGGAGTGCCGCGTATGCGAATCCTATGATTTCGCGCCATTTGTTGACGTTATGTGATGTCATGATTCCTTGCACTCGTCTTCGCCTTGGTGGATATTTTGGCTGCACTCTATAGCTTTTAATTTTCAAAGTGTTATTATTATTATTTTAAATGTTCAATTACTCCTGTTATGCATTTGCATTAATTAGATATATATTTACTGGGGAGAGCAGTACCGGAGCAATGCACAACCTCCCCATATGTATGAAAAATTGGCGACCGCAAACTGAAGCTGACGGTGTGTAGGATTGAATTTTGAAGATTTTGTTTTTTCTTATATTTTCGTGTATCTGTTACCTTAGAAGTGCTTCGCACTTCGTGCCCTTTGCCCTTATTACCGTTTATTGGTTTTCGTGCTATACCTCTAACATTGTTGGAGTAATTGGCTTAGTTTCACATCCTATTGACAGCCATCAAATCATGGTCATTTGTGGACATGTCAGCCAGGTTTAGGAGGTGGAGGTATGCTTGAGAAATACTATCAACCTGTGATGATCAGTACCTGGAAATACTCCAACAATGTTAGAGGTATAGCATGATGAGACACTTTTGAAACGTTACGTCGTGTCTAATTCAGCAAAATAAAGTCTGATAAAAAAACAGCTGACCTGTCAACTCTCATGTAATTGGAGTATAATCGGCAACTGCCCCACAGGTATGAAGCACATGTGGTAATGCACATGTATGGGGACATATTTTTTAAATAAAGATCTAGTAAACTGTCAACTTATTGCGACAAACTGGTTAACATAAAGACTCTTTCAGATGTAATTTAACTTTTAATGTAGAAAAAATGTACTGATAGTCAACTAACATGCAGTTATTAGGACAACAGCAGCAAACATAAGACAACCCCCATTATGTAAATTAGTATTTAATTTATTTCAGTTAAATTTTCAGAAGGTAATGATAAGTATTTTGTAACTTTACAAAATTATCAATCTTGTTTAATTCCCATTTTAAAACTAAAGCCATTTCAGAAAGGTAGTGCGCAAAGAACAGACATCATTTAAACTAATTTTTAACTAATTTTACTCAAATTTTGTTTGCCATTGAAAAGAGCTTGATATTCAGTTGTATTATAATTACAAAGACAAATTGTAAATGCCATATTTATTTCTTTAATATGTGTGTTCAGCATTAATATTACAACCAAAAACAAAAAGAGACAAAATATTGAATAGTATGTATGAAGATAAAAAAAAATAGCATTACATATTTTGTTGATCTGCAAAAAAGAAATGCCATTACCTCTTTGGATATTTTGATAGACTCAGATTTTCCTGTTACAGGTGACCTTGACCCCATGCTGTTGACTAAAAGTAAAAGACGCTGTGAGGTTTGTTTGGCAGGCTATCCGGACCCGGCCGTGTACACACCACAGATTCTTGCCAAACTCATCCAGGATTATGCACAGGTGAGACAAAGTCAGAAGGGAAATGACAGGGTATTGATTTATGTTCGTAATGTTATGTGACGACTACTATTGAACGTTTATTTATTTGTTGAGCACTGTCAGACACAGTTTATATCTAACATTTTAGAGAATGGACGAAGGCGCTAAAAGCTTATTGAGAGTTGCCTCCCCTATGCCAGTTGGTAATCGAGGGTATCAGAAATGTTAAAAATGCTCGACCGCCGACAGAGCATAAATGGTATCCATCATTTGAACAATAGCTGAGGTTTAATCGTGTATATATGTGTCTAACTAACACAAAAATACATGAAAATAATTTATTTTTCTTTTGTTTCATGCGCAATCAGTACTTTATCTCATATAGGACATATAGTGCCACAAATTTTTTTCAAGATGCAATGAATTATTTTCAATATTTTTATCTCGAAGTAAAATAAGAAGCTCAAACTTTTCAATGATGGTTATGGTGTAAATTAAGTTACTTTTGTAACTGAAGAAAAATACTTATTCATCTGCTCCTGTTTTTGATAATGAAAAATTACCATTTTTCAGTGGTGGAGCATCTTTAAGTCAAGCATTTTAATAAAAGTGACTATAAACAAATATCATAAGGTTCAGATAAATCAATCCATAATCCTATAATTCTGAAGGTGAGCAAAGATTATTAAGCAGAAAAAAAGGAATTGCTTGAATTTAAATGTTAACGGTTAAATTCATTTGTCTCACATATAACTGTTAGATACACTTGCTAACAATAACTGAATTAATCTAGATCTATGAATACCGCCATCATTTATTCAGGCTGTTCTTGATTACACCTACCACGAAGAGTGTCAGCTTGTTGATGAAGGGTTTCCAAAGAGTAATGGAAGGGAGAGAATTCATCAAATCTTCTGTAAGCTTTAAACATTATTAGATGTGAAAGATGTTTAAAAGCTTGAAATCATGGTTACTTTGCTTTGTGGTATATGAATCCATTGTTCTCACAGGATTGTGTTAGTATATCATTGAATGAGTCAGAGAAAAAACAGCTAAGAAAATTAAAATAAGTAAATGAAAATACATATTATGAACTTTTATGGTTGTAACAAGGAAACAACAGTATCTTGAATACAGAGGATTTCGCTTATTTGAATAAGTCATTTTCCAGAAGAAAATATTCAAATAACCGGAGTATTCAAATAGGCGGAGATGGCATTTTGCACCTCCGTTTGACTTATATGTGTACTTATATATGTCAATTTTTTATCTACAAACATATTTTATCCATTGATTTTTCATGGTGCAGACCTTCTATTGTAGGTAGTTTTGATAAAGTCACAGAACTCTCTAGAAGGTGCCTACCAGAGAAAGAGGTATGTGTAATTTAGTAACAGGTAGATAAGAGTCAGACATTCACTGTTTAGAGTTGAAAGCTATATCATATTTTATTTGGTTATGCTAGCTACTCATTCCAATGATATTTATATAAATACATAAGCTAGTTTGTAATTCATATCCTACTTTTATTTTAATTGAATGTATTCTAACAGTGGACTGCTTCCTTACAGCTTCTTGTTGTGGATTTGCACAAGCATAGTACCACAGAGAGACCTGTAAATGAAATACATGTATGCTTAAATTGAAATATAAGGATAGAATCTTTCTTTGGTCAATATCATGGGGTGATGAATTGAGTTACTCTTAAAATAAATCAAACAGTTTATTCAATTTGTTTCAAGAACAACTCAATTCATTACCCTGTGAAATTGACCAAATCTAGAATCAATCTTTAATTGGTCATGCTAGGTAATTTGTGTTACTCACTCCAAGAATATTAGCATAAACACATGGCTAGTTGTTAATACATGTTCTATATTTAGCCCACCATCATCAGATGGTGGGCTATTCAAATCGCCCTGCGTCCGTGGTCCGTGGTCCGTCGTCCGTCGTCCGTCCGTAAACAATGCTTGTTATCACTATTTCTTAAAAACTGCTGCAGGGATTTTGTTCAAACTTCACATGGACGGTCCCCTTGGTCCATATTTGTGCCATACATATTTTGAGGCTGATCGGAAAAACAAGATGGCCGCAAGGCAGCCATCTTTGATTTTGGCAGTTGAAGTTTGTTATCGATATTTCTTGAGAACTACTGAAGGGATTTTGTTCAAACTTCACATGGAGGTTACCCTTGGTCCCTAGTTGTGCCATACAGATTTTGAGGCTGATCGGAAAAACAAGATTGCCGCCAGGCAGCCATCTTTGATTTTGGCAGTTGAAGTTTGTTATCGATATTTCTTGAGAACTACTGAAGGGATTTTGTTCAAACTTCACATGGAGGTTACCCTTGGTCCCTAGTTGTGCCATACAGATTTTGAGGCTGATCGGAAAAACAAGATGGCCGCCAGGCAGCCATCTTGGATTTTGTTATTCAAAGTTTGTTATCGCTATTTCTCAGTAAGTATTGAATGGATCTTTCCCAAATTTCACATGTAGGTTCCCCTAGGGCCCTAGTTGTGCATATTGTGATTTGGGACCGATTGATCAACAAGATGGCCGCCAAGGAGTCATCTTGGATTTTGAAAGTTGAAGTTTGTTACCGCTATTTCTCAAAAGGTACTGAAGCGATCTGTCTCAAATTTTATATGTAGTACGTTTGAAAAGTTTAAAAAGTAGAGAAAAGATCCATCTTTCCTTTGTCAGATATAGATCATTCCTTGGTGGGCGCCAAGATCCCTCTGGGATCTCTTGTTAAGTTTCAACTGTTATAGAGATTAGAATATTGTAGGGTGAAAGATGACCTAAAGCAAGTTTAAAATGGAGAAAAAAACTGTAAATCTTTATTTCATCCTCAATAAAATCTGTGCAACAATACAAGTTAGTAAGACATTTTATTTTGTATGCCTTTAGGTTACAGATGTTCTTGGTTCCGAGTTGAATGAGTGCCTTGTATGGAGAAGGGGGGCGTTATTGTACATGTACTGTAAAACTGTTAAAGATGATGCTGAAAGGACAGAACAAATTGATGCTAACTTTATGCAGGTAAGACAAAGGAGAAGATCCAAGGTGGAGAATTAGTTCCATGATAATGAAGTTGGTACCATTGAGTACAGTTGAGGAATGACATTAGTGTATGTAGTATATCAGAGGTTTAGGTTTTGCAGCAATCTTCCCTTTTTCGATGTGTCTCTGCTGCGTAGCTGATGCCACAGATAAACTATGATGCATCCCGAGAAGAGAGCCTTTATATAGCCAGCCAATGAGATTGCAGCATAGGCCTAGCTCATGCATATTTTATCCAGATATGCCACTGTGAATATTAATTAACTGCCGTTCAAGGTGTTTGTCATAATGGGGCTTATATTGTCTTAATGACGGCACTTTGTATAGATGTGTAGGATGATTTCGAAAGGAAAATTATCGCTCTTTTAAATGGTAGTAACCATTTTTATGATGATGTACTAGAAATGTGTTTTTATAGCCGCTAAAGGTAGGCGGGTTAGATATTTGAATCTAAAAGCTTGCTAATCTTCTTGTATATATACCATGTAGAGTATGATTTTTATCATTTTTTAATCTAGAGCTCTAAAACGTGAAAAATGGTCTTAGGGCACTCTGGAGGGTCCATGATTATATAATCTGTAACTAATTCTCAGATCTCTGTGGTTTGCAGTACTATGATTAGGTGTAAAATTAGTTCACAACTCATTCACCCCTGAGGACACTCTCTTATTCAAAAGCTGGTATATTTCATTCTGAAATTTCAGGTATTATTAGTCAATAGAAGCATTGCTAAACATTTTGCATTTCATTTAAATACTTTTAAAATCGCCATGGAATCTACATGGATTGTTATCATTATTTTCTGTTTGTCTACCAGATTTCTCTGTGTTCTGGCAAACTGGTAGCATTACACAAAATAAAAGTTAACATCCTATCCTACCATGGGTCTAAAAGAAACTTGTGTTAGGGAGGCAAAGTCCAAAGCATTTCTTGGCCGATATCCTGATGTTGATGATGTTAGGGAAAAAGAACGATTAACTCTATGATCCAAACCTAATGAGAGATTTTACTATGTAATCTTGGATATCATGTGACATCGTTTTAGCCAATAGGAATACAAGTTTAGTATTAATTGGTGTATGTTTGACGTTTTCAGATGTTACATGATGGTATTAACCAGCTTAAACTGATTCTACCATCCCAACAGTCACCACCACCTAGTGGGGACGGTGAGGAAGTACCGAAAAAGGACGATACATTACAGTTAATTAATATGGGTAAGTACTTGTCAGTACGAATTAACAGTTTGCAGTACAGATTAGGTGGGAACTTTTAGAGTAGGAGATATAATCTGTTGATAACAGAACTAATTTTTTCTTTCTTTTAGTCGGCAGGAGACGGACTATGAAAAGACAGAATTACCACATGCTCATATTGGATGTAACATTTGGTGTCTGACGATCCTTATTTTTGTGGTGGTCAGGACAAAGTAGCAAACATAAATGTACTTACCTCAAGTTCTTTTATTGTTGGGACAAAAGTACTTTAATCTGTGACTCTGTAGAAGTGAGGACCGAACAGGATTCGCAACAGAATCAAGCTCTCTGTGAGGTCAGGGGAGGCAATAGGGCAGAATGATGAATGAAAATATCAACAATCATTTTTTACAGTACAAAATGTAATCACTCTTCATCCAAAGAAGAATAGAGTACTGGTATATCATAAACTTTGTATTGAGAGACTAAAGATAATGTTTAATGCGTAGTATAACACATTTATTCCCCATGTAAACATTTTGGTTACTGAATCTGTTGTAGATATCCTGAACGATACGCTCCTTATGGGGATGATGTTATGTTTAACCTTTAACCTTGTAACCTTGAACTTTGGAACATTTTGTAGGTATTCAGAATGGCACTCTAGCTCCTAATAGGAATGATGTAGAGCTAACCTTTAACCCTGTAATCTTTAACACTAAATCTGTTGTAGGTATCCTGAATGACATTCTCCTATAAGGGATGATGTATAGTTTAACCTTCAACCCTGTAACCTTTAACCTTGAATATTTTGTAGGTATCCTGAACGACACTCTCGTATTAGGGATGGGGAAGGGTTTAACATTTGACCCTGTAACCTTTTACCTTGAATATTTTGTTGGTATCCTGAATGACACTGTCCTGGTAGAGATATGAAGGGTTTAACCTCCAACCCTGTAACCTTAAAGATGCTCCACCGCTGACAAATGGTGTTTTTTCACTATCAAATACAGGAGCAGACGATTTAGTATTTTTCTTCAGTTACAAAAGTTACTTACTTTACACCATTACCACCATTGAAAAGTTTGAGCTTCTAATTTTACTTCAAGTTTAAAATGTGAAAAACAATTAATTGCATCCCAAAAAAATTCTGTGGCACAATATCTTATATGGAATGACGTAATGATTGCGCATGCACCAAAGGCGAAATAAATTATTTCATGTTATTTTTTGTGTTAATTAGGCATACATATACATGATTCAACCCCAATTATTGTTAAAATGATGAATATTATTTATGCCCTGTCAGCGGTGGAGCATCTTTAAACCTTTAATTTTTATGTAGGTATCCTGAATGACACTCTACTATTAGGGATTATGAAGTGTTTAACATTTAATGCTGTAATCTTTAACCCTGAATCTGTTGTAGGTATACTGAACGACACTCTCCTATTAGGGATTATGAAGTGTTTAACATTTAATGCTGTAATCTTTAACCTGTTGTAGGTATACTGAACGACACTCTCCTATTAGGAATGATGTATGGCGGTGAAATGTGCTACTGGTACTACCAAGAGCAGGTGAATACATCTAGGGATATAGAACTTGATAAAGACTTTGATGCCAAGAAACTTGGCAAGGACTTCCTTTTGCCCTACATAGAGGCTGTAGATGGTGTGCTTTCTGTTCATGGATGGAGTTCTCAAACAGCCAAACAAATTATTAAATATTTTTCTGAGCACTGATTAAAGGATTGTCTCGTCTTTATTAGGCTAATGGTTATCAGTGTTTTTACAAGTTACACAGCTGGCGCATTGGCATACATCATTTGACAAATGACTTAAGTAAGTTATTGAATTTGGAATGACTATAGTTTTGAAATAATTCTCCTAGTTCATTTTATCTTAATTACAAAATTTCACCCAACAAAACACGTTTTATTTCATTGCTGGATGAAAATGACCAAATTGGTATGATAACAGAAATGAAAAAGAAACAAACATACTGAATTGTTCAAAAGAGACTTCTTTGAATGACTATTATTGACATTTTAGATGCAATATTACTGATAGTTTTAGATTCATCACTGAAACTACAGCATGTGGAATCTGAAACTACAATGGTTTAAATTACCTGTCTTATCCGGATGTCACCGGGACCAGCATATTTGGCCGATAAAGACAAGTTTCCGGATTATACACGTTTTTAATTACCATAAATTATGAAGGAAACTGCCATTCAATAATAAGTTTAACATATGTCTACTGTACTTTTTCAAGTATGCAAATGAAGAATACTTCACACTGCTTCACATTTCCTTGAGAAATTTTCTGTATTGCCACTATTCCGTCATGAATGAAGATATCTTTTTATCAGATCTGTTTTTCACGCGCTACTTTTTGAATTTTTATATGTTCATTAAATAACTTCTCTATATATTCAGTTAAAATTCTATTTTCTCTCACTCTGCTATCACATTCTTCGTCCGAATTCAGTGAAATACATGTCCTATAAATATCCACAATGCATTTAGCGAACTTGTTCATGAAGACTTCGTCGTCTATCAAGTGAGTGCGTATGCTCCTGGGGATCTCCAGCTGGAAGGCAGGGACCCCCATACAGACCGACTGACAGGTCATGGTGTATAGGTCCCCTCCCCAGTCCCCACACAGACTAGGATTCACGTTCGTAGTGTACTTGGAATCATCGTTTGTTTCACAACAAGGAAGGTCGAACAATCTATTAAACGAAGCCTCTGCTTCAGATTTCACCCAACCTACAAAACCTTGGTCCTTCCATCGAGTTTCCAAAGCTTTGAAGCCGAAGTCGACATCCAGATTTGTTTTTCGGTTTTTCTTCCCGTGAACATCGATGTGTAAAAGTGGACAGTTGTTAAGTTTACCAAATCGTTTGAACTGGAGAAGAGCTTCATGCCATGGCGACATGGCAAGTTGTTCTTCCGTGAGGTAGTTGGGGTCAAGGTTCTTGTGGTCGAGCGGAGCAGCTATTCTCCTGTCCCAGATCATGAAGCTGGCTGGGATGCCCATGTACTTGTTTATATGGGCAGACAGTTTAAGCACTATCTCGGTGGACCAGATTTCCCTGTAATGAATTCTTTTCTTCCTACCATCTGTACCTCCTCGCCATAACTTAATACCATGAGGCGCAGTCAAAAGAATAGGTCCATTCAACTTGAACAAAAATGGAATATTACCAGAGAAAATTCTTGGGAGCACCGGTTTTAGATACGACTTTGCGTTTTTCGTCGGCCGTCGCGTACTATATAGTGTAGTTGATTCTCTGTTAGACTCAGGGTGTGTTCTGTTTCTCCTTCCTATTGGAGCCGGGGTGATGGGTTGGTCGGTACTCCGCATTATGTCCGATCTACTGTGGGATGTATCTGACCTACTCGGAATCGTATCAGACCTTTTCGGTGACACACTAGAAGCATACCTGTTAATGGCAGTTTTCATATTTGCGTCTAGTTTGCTTGACTCCCTTGACACGGCTGGTCGAACTCTCATCGCAGGTTCGTCAGATTTAGTCAATGAAAGTGTCGCAGCCTTATTCGGATCCATAACGTCCATCATAAGCTCTTTGGCTTTTAGAAAATCTGTCCTGGTGGCCATTCGCGCCATAGATCTGGCATGCACGACGCGTCGGTACGTCATATCCGGATAACTCGATATCCGGGTCGCGTCTGTCCGTCGACTTCCATTAAAGTAAATGTGTGGTTTCCTGGAAAGTGGTGACACAAGTTCAGGGGTCTTTTTCACTACCGTGTGACGCTCCAGATTACTTTTCCCTTTTGTCAGTTGGCGGTCAAGGTTACTAGGATCTTTGGTCAAAAGGCCCTTAGCAACGGCCTTGGCATTGTTGTTAGCGTTCAGTGAGGCGTGACTGTTGGTGATGGTGATGTAACGCCTGGCAGCATTCTTTCTGACCAGGCCAGATATTCTCAGCTGCTGGGAAGCTTTATTGATGATGTTTGTAACACGCTTGTCCTTATAGTTTTTAAAATCTGGAGTTGGCCTTTCCACTTCCATGTTTTATGGATTAGTAATTGTTCCATTCATTATAACACATTCTTTTCGGGAATCTGAAAAGAGAAGTAAAATAGGATTGAAAACTGGTATGTGACATAAGAGGATGAAAACTGAATTATTTCCTTTACATACTGTACTGAGTTGTTATAAAGTTAAAACTGAAGACAATTCAGTAGAACAATAACTGACCAATCACAGGCCTGCAGAGACTTCCTTTGAAGATTACCAAACTACCTAAACCCAAATGTACTATATAGAGTATGCCATTATCTAGAAGAAAACTAGATCCCCAACAACTATTTATATTTTCATATGGTGACATTTCTATGAAAATAATAGCTTTTGACTCTATCATTTGATTTATACACATATACAATATTTGATATACAGCGTACAAGATCTTTTAGATCTTTTTGCATCTTCGAATTTATACCGTTTTAATTTTGCTTGGTATTTTTGAGAGTTGATTTTAGTTGTCGAATACTTTTTCATCCTCATCATCATTGACGCGTCGTAAACAACGAATCAAATTATAATGACAGAGGTAAAACTTTTATAGAGACTGAACATGTGGTATCTTTTTGTACAATTTTAATATTGATGTTACTGTTCTTGTCAATCTGATTTAAATACAGATCCTTATAACTACTCCGTCCAATGTTCAATAAGGATCTGTATTTTAGTCAGATTGCTGTACACTCAAGAACTAGAAGAACAAAAACAGAAAAATATTAGTAAATATGTAACTTTTACAATAAAAATATATTCCCGCATGCGTGAATAGTACAAAATTAGTAACAAACAATAATGTATCTATGTAGTTTTTTTATCGACCATCGCGCCTTGGAAATGAACACGTGGAAATTTGAATTTACAATACACGTTAAATTCTGTACTTAATTAACATTTTGTCATGCAGGGGAAAACAACATAATCAAATATACTTACAAAATATGCCCTATATCTGAATTATCCGGGAAATGACACAAAAATCTACCCTTTTTCATGTAGACGATTTGATTAATGTGCTATGTTTAAAATATCACTGGGTTATGGAAAGATTGTGAAGTATTTCTATTTCAATTACCATCCTAACGTCAAAATGTTGGTACTTGAATAGTTTGACTAAAATCAATACACTGTACTCAAAATTGCTACGTATGGCAGTCTTGGATACCTTAATTCAAAGACTTGTCTCAAAATTGGTTTTGGCTAAATCTATATATTGTACACCATAATGTACAATGCATTCAATGATCTTACCAGAATGATGTCACACGGACATGTCTTTATTGTTTACATTTACTTCCAAATATTTTCATATAATTGATTTGTAAATTATGTTATTTTTTCCATTAAGATAACAATACTTTTCTACATCTGAATGCCGACAGAGGATCGACCAACACAATACAATAACGACACAATACAGCATTGTTAAACTTACTAATTCGTTACATACATACCCACCTGCCCGTTCAGCTAGACATAAGGATATAGCAAAGTTTAATCCAAACTTATTGATTTATGTTAAATCACAATAACTGTGTGTTTAATCCGTTATAACTCAGTGTAATATCATATTTTAGTCTTTTGAAAATCATGAAAGAATTAAGATCAACCTTTGAATATTTAGCTTCTCATTTTACCAACCTTGTACTAAATTTAGCCCATCAATTTATAAAATGATTAATGCATGCCAAAAGGGTAGATCATATCCTAATGAAATAACAAAATATCAATATTAGTTTTGAAAAATATTCGATCGATGTATTGACGTTACGGTAGAGCCTTCTATTGTGTAACTATTTGTTTATCATTACATGTAGTTTAATAAGCCGGAGAACAAATAGGAATTGGAGAATTATTAGGGATACCGAACGTGTTTGTTTATCATTTGTTTAATTAGCCAGATAACATTTAGGAGTTGGAGAATTATTAGGGATACTGTAAATGAACTTGTTTGTACATTTGTGAAGGACCGTACCCGTAAACATTTGTAAGATTATACTAGCATTAACATTATTACCACCGTTGATTGCACAATGAGTAAGCATTTTTTCATACAGGCTTATTATGGTATGTGGCCTCTGTAAAAGAAAAGCAACACGAGAACCATGTAATCTTGTCTATAAGTATGTGTGAGAGAATTGTTACACTGTAATTTCATATACTATATGTTCATATGCATAGACAATATGCTTGTTTACTTTATTTACTATATTCGTATAACTGTATTGTTTAGGCAAATATTCATAAAAAAATATTTCATTATTCTGAAATTCCTTGCATCCATGCTATAGAAGAAACATTATATAAATAGTACTTGAAATAGAGGATGAGTTCCTAGTGTCACCCCAAGGATAACTTCACAAACTTATGTTTTAGGAGAAAATTCCAACTGTGGTTATCTTTTGGTATGGTTTGCTTGTGAATGTCATGCTCGAATTGCACAAAAGCCATACATGAGAAATGTTCTCTAATTCAGAGAGACAGTGACCGGAAGTTACCTAAAACATAAATACATAACAGGCAATAGTTGACTTAAAATGCCAAATGATGTGTCAAATATGTATATGTCATATATGCCACATGATGTGTCAAATATTTTCAACAAACCTCATTTACTTTTTTAGTAGGTGAATCGCTACATATACCGTAAATACGAAAACAGATACAAAGGAGGAGATATTAACTGAAAATGATGGAGCTGAAAATATAATGAATATGAGAAGGAGCGGGATTAGAAACGACAATGCCAAATCACTTACTGTCATTTGTAAAAAGAAATTTCGTTTTTTTTTTAACATATACTGGATATCTGGATGGCGCAAATAAAAAAAAAATAAAAAAGTTAAAAAAAAAAAAAATCTAATGAAGTGGAAAATTCAACACGACAGAAAATATTCTAATGGAAATAAACGAGAAGACGATTGAAAAGGAGCAAGTGCAAAATTTAAGAGAAGATGATTGAAAAAATAAAACCATCAACATAAAGTTGTGCAAATTTCAAGTGAACTTTTACTGGAAACTTTAGAGACAACAAGAAAAAAGAGAAGTTGTCAACTGGAAATTAAAGAAACTCATTTTTTTTTTTATTTATTTATTTATTTATTTATTTTTTTTTTTTTTGAGAATCAAGTTTAAAATGGAATTATATCTACTGGAGATTACGGTAACGACTTCTAGAGAAACAATTTCAGAAGGAATATCTTCTGGAAATTTAGAAGATGCATATTCAAAAATACATTCTAGAAAATGCAGGGACAGTATATCTGCTGTAAGAGTTATTGAGGAAATACCAAGTACTTCTTGAGAAGAAGAGTTTGCTATTGTAGAGTGTTACAAGTATTACAATTATCCTTATATCACCATTGTGTTTTTGTAGTATTTTTAATCGTAAAATATTACCAAATTTTGCCAAACGATAGAGTTGATAACCTAATGATGATATTAGTTGATGGAAAATCAGTAGTTATTCAAGTTTGTAATACAAAAAGTAGAATACCTTCATATTTTGGGATAATTTGTTGATTCCACAGCCCACATATAAGGGCCTTCACATTACGAGTTCTAATTTATTTATTTTTGAATATGTTTTTTTTTTATAATTGAAGACTTGGATAAAAGTATGTGAAGATACACGCATTAGGAATATTGATTTTTAGTTTTGTAGAAAGTTCATTTACGCTGTTAAACACATAAAAGGAAGTAAATGTCAAACAAATAGGACTACAGTACCAATTGTTTGTATTGACTTAATTTTTTCGGATACTAGTACCTGCCAGGCTGGTACCCATTGCACCAAATCATTAAACTAGAACGTAACATTTAGTAATACTAACTAGCTTCTCTAAAGCAAGTGTACATGTAGATCAATAATGGAAACAAACACACTTTTAAATAATTATTTTTTCATGCTATACAATTGTTGGTGTGTATCACGTTTCTTAGTCAATATTATGATATTAAATAAATAAGTACAGGAAATTAAATGTGTCTTAATCATGTCAGTTAAATGGGAGTAAACTACGAGTACAAGATAAAGTGAACAAACATCAAAGACGTGAAAGGTACCACAACAGTCTTGGAATACAACATGTCTCACATGACATAGTACACTTTTCCAAGCATAATTAAAGCATAAGCTATAAACATTATAAACAATGGGAAAAATAATTAAGATAACGATGTACTTTACCGTGTAATGAAGTGACGCGAGATAAGGAACTCGGAACCAGTAATTCGATTAGTTGATAAGCTCTATGTATATTATACACTGTACGTGTCAACTACAAACACATAGGTCTAGATCGATAAAACAAATTGTGAAATATCAACAAATAATCCTGGTTTTAACAGCGGCTAAGAACTCCTATATGGAATAATAACGACTACAGATTATACTCTCAAGGCACCTGTGCTTGTGAGTTTAGGCGAGGACCTGTATTAGCTCATGCATCCTAAATATGACTGTTCAGCATCGAATGGTGTGTTGAAAAAAGTCTTCGATGTTTTGAACGATGTCATATTATCGGCATTTTAGGTCTATGGCATTTAATATTTTATGATTTTATTGAATTGCATTTGAACCTAGTTTAATACATACAGCTGAATTCTCTTATCAAATAGGACTTTCCTGACAGAACCAATGATATACCCCGATGTATGTAAATAATTCAGAGTGATAAGTGACCACTTCTTGTACCGACCATTGTAGCCACTTGATCCGTTTCAAATACCATTACAATACAACATACACGAATTGGTAGCTATATACCAGTTTCAGACTCCATGTTTACTGAAGATAAACTTACCTACACATACTATATATGGTCATCTGCGATATTCCAAAGTAACCAAGGGGTTACTATCACTATAGTTATACCCAGGGTATAACGACAGTGATAGTAACCCCTGGAGTGTCAAGGAGGATATTATAGTATGATGGTTTACATTATCGTCAAATATTCTACTGCCCCTGTTTTGCTGAAGGTTTCTGATGTATTTCTTTTCCATAAACAAAAGATAACCACCAATTAAACAGGAAATTAATGTACCCAGTAAAGATCTACAGGAATGTAACAATTTTGTTATCTCCAATATTACCCACCCAATGTTTCCCTATTTTGATAAGAAGGTGTGAACTATGGGACACTCTCAAAACCTAATACACGTGCAAACTGTATTATTTTGGACCTGGTAAGGTAGCACATACGTCCTAGCATGTACAAGGAACTTTATTTTCCCTCATAGATATTACACCGTGTTCCTTTCACTATTCCAAATTTATAATATATTCTCCTTGATGTAGAGTAAATATCCCCATTATATCGATATAATTGTAAGTGCTGCCTTTGGAAATATTATATATTTGAATCAATCAATATGCATTGCATTCCATGTTCTCAGAGTTTTCATCACATAGATATTCCTCGTGTTTAGGTAACCCACTTTGTATAGGTATATTTCAAATTAATTTCCCAGGTAAAAGCCTCGATTGATTTATCGTACGAATTAATATATTTATCTTTTCCGAAGTAAGATAACATTCTATGTGAACAATAGTCGATCGTCACACCTACTGGAATTGTTCTAAGTATGACGAGCTAAGGGTAAACGATCACTGGCTTATTACAATGACTATTGTTCTTTGGTCGATAAGCCCTTATCGGAGTGCCTACCATCAATTAGTGTTTGGGGAGATACATTTTACCAAAAGCGTGAGATAAATATTTATATATACATTACTAAAAAATGATTATATACATGTCGCTCACGTTTACACATTCAATTACGGAATACAAAGATAACAGATCAAAAGTTTTACTCACCTGTATGTTCATTTTGCAGGTGTTACCGTGTCTGGTGCTGCCCACGTCTGTCGTGTGTCGATGTACTACCGACTTCTACCCAATACACACTGATAGGGTAAACAGTCGCCAGGCACAAGACCGTTCGGAAAATTAGCTCATGGACTTTAACAGGATTTGAATATGTAACGGAGATCTTCACAAGATAGCCTAATGGGAATTAAAATGGGTCGTATTTACTGGGAGTATTTCAAAACATGGACGGAGAGCCTTCATAAAGTGCTATATAGATATATGTAACCATGAATACATTTTAATTAGACTTAAGTTAAGTACGGGTGTATTCAGCCCACAAACATTCTAATACACCTTGCCATTGGGCCAATGCAATGATAAGTATGTAACGAAGCACGAACTTTGGCGTCGCAGTTTCTTTCAGAGGAGCAGTGAAGGAAATTAGCAAAAGTAAATAACAATTCAATCTGTTTATGTTTATAGCACATAGCCTTGGGATCTTAATTAAGGGTTTTAAAAGTATCAAAGAGTACTATTGTGGTTTATTTCATTGACTGTCGTTTATCGTTTTACATTTTGTCACGGACACGATAAGGGTTACTGCAATTATGTGCGCTGTTCTAAATCTACAAACAAAATATAAATAACAACCACATAAAGAAGGCGATTTTATGGTAGTGTCATTTTGTCACTTATATGATAATGTTATGTCTGCATAACCTCAAATAACATAAGCATGTTGTTACAAATGACTTCTACAAACCACATGTATGTAATGGAGAAACTGTTTTAAATAAGATTGCTATTAACTTGTGTGTTAAAATATTCAGTAAAATCAGAGACCATGTATTTATACTGTCGAACAGTCGTTCGAACTTTGTATTGTCAATAATCTGCCTGGTGATTATTCTACTGAAAGTAGTTTCAATATAAAGCTCCACATTAAAATGCAGTCAATGTCTAGTTTGTCTATTATTCTTTTATAGCATGCTGTTACTTTTGGAATAGTCCAGAAACAATCTGCTCTTGTGCCACCATCAAATACAAAGTTAATGCAAGTCTTTATAAGTATGAAAAAACTATTTATTATAAAGCACATCTCTATTAATACTATCATATATTCATCACAACAGCCACAATGAACACTGGGAAATACGTTGGTTCCAATCCAACCCAAGTCAGCTCATCTTGACTTCATATTGTCTTCCATAAGGACATCACTTGCACGATACAGTGTCCTTGCTGAAAATAATATATTCGTAAATAGTAAATCTACATTTTTAATCGTTTCATAACAATGTTCTGCAATATTGAACACAAACACACGTCGCTGTATAGTGTACAGCGATAAGTAAAAGGACATGTTAGTATTATCCTGTTACCCAGTGATTTATCTGACATTGAATGTGACTTTTGTAAAGTTTGTTGATTACGTTGTTTGATCGTTATAATTCAGAAGATTTGAACTACTAAAATATATGACCATTATAGGTATTCCCAGGGTAGCAAATATTTTAAATGCACGAAACCAACACAAATTGCGTTGCTTACTTTTTGTAACTTATTTTTTCTTTCTTCAAACACAAGTTATCTTTAGTCATGTTCAACAGTTACAGAAGTCATTGACTAACAAGAGTGAAAGAAATACCATAATTATACAATTGACCAGTATAATTTACCTTGAAAGTGAATCTTCATCGGGGCGGTAGCTTTGTCGGGTTGGTACTTGTGGGCCCGTGTGATATTTGGTGATAATTGAATATGTTCTACGACTGTTTGCTCTGATGGATGACCCAGGCTTGATTCCTTCTGAGGTTCTTGATCGTTACTTAGAAATTCTGAAATCAATATGAAATGTTGTATGCAAAGCTTTGGCATCTATATCGACCTTAGATTCCAATAAAAAAATGTAAATTAATGCTTAGATGTGCTTTTCAGCTTGCATCACTCACGACAATGGTCATCTTTGATTAAAATATGCTCGAAATCATAAAAATGTAAATCCAACATTTAGCATTCTGTCGCAATATCTACCCCTGGAATATGTCAAGAGTAAAACTGATGGCTTTTAGAAGGAAAACGACTGTCCAATCACAGGCACACATAGATTCCCTTTGAACAGAGAGCAACGCTCAACAAAAACTTTATAGTATACCCTTATTCGAATCTTTTATTGTACATCAAAGGAGCAAACTACCTGTCTCGTCTGTTGTCGCACACATCGCCTTCAGTTTTGTTATGACATAATCAAGGGGTGACTATAACGACAATAATAGTAGTCCCTGGAATATCGAAGACGGACAATAAGCAACTTCACTAGCCAATGGTATTCAGTACGATGATCTCCCTGAAACGGAGAATGTCGTGCTGAATATGGAATATACATCCCACTTTCAGATGTACCGACAGAAACATTACCTTTGATGACATGGCTTTCTTTATCGGGTCTGATGGTAACATCTTCCTGACTCAAATCTATACAGTGTACGTCATCCTGTGTGTCATTTGGGCAAACACGGGATTTCTTCACTTTCCTCGGTCTGTTCGGTGATTTGCCTTTTTTACTCAAATGATTTGTTTTCTTCCGTGAACTCCTAGAATCTGTTGGATATGTCAATAAATAGATGTTTAAGTCCATTAGAAATGTTCGTATCGGGAACTTTTAACATATCGATCATTTGTTTCGGACATGTTTTCAGGTGTGGGACTTATTCATTTACTGTGTATTTTTCATATTTACTTATACTAAATATAGCAATCGCGAACAAATGGTTTTCTTTATTATCATCTATTTATTTTGTAGTTTTTTTTCCCAGCATATAAACACGAAAATCCAATCGCGAACAAATGATGAATTGTTTTTAAATTTTAAAGATGCTCCTCCACCGACAAATGGTATTTTTTCACTGTCAAAAACAGGAGCAGACGATTTAGTATTTTTCTTCAGTTACAAAAGCTACTTACTTTACACCATAACCACTATTGAAAAGTTGGAGCTTCTAATTTTACTTCAAGTTAAAAATATGAAAAATAATTGATTGCATCCCGAAAAAAATCCGTTGCACTATATCCTATTATTTTATATAATTTTTGTGTGTTAATTAGACATATATGTACACGATTGAACACCAATTATTGTTCAAATGATGAATATCATTTATGTTCTGCCTGCGGTCGAGCAAATTTAAAAATTTACCTTGTGTTGAGTTGTGTTGTTGCCAACTGGCGTCGTTTCCATACCGACATTCACATCCAGAAACATTACTTCTTTCTATCTTAGCAATATCGATGTCTGACTTTGATACCAAAGCTGTCAAGTCCAGTCTAGGGACACATTCTGGCCTCTTCTGACGAGACGATACAACTTTAAAGTATACCGGTCCTTTGTTTCCTCTCTCCTCCGTACACAGGCGAGGGCTGGATTGTGCTGGTCCTTCCATATTGGATACGATCGTTCTATGGATCAGACCATCTACAAATTAACGAGGAGACAAAATGGATTAATTAATGATCGCATATTTTGATGAAAACAGTTGTTGCTTTTGTTATTGTTTTTTAATCAATTTTTATTGGTTTTGTTTGTTTTGTCTACATATCTTTCATCCATTCCTATTTGAAAAAAGTTATATAAAACGTATTTTTTAACAAAAAGACATTCAAATATATGATCTTTTTCAATGTTAACTCTTGATGTCAAGAAAGCGAAGAAATTTCTGTTGTTTTTATTTGGTTTGTCTATGTATTTTCCATCCATTCCTATTGGAAAAAATACGTAAAACGTGCTTTTTAATCAAATAGACATTTAAATATATGATGAAGATATCTTTTCAATGTTCACTCTTGATGTCAAGAAAGCAAAGAATAAAGGAAAGTATCATAAATATATTTGACTACATAACAGAATGACTTCTATATTAATTACCTTGCTCGGTAATACCATTTGAGAAGTCGCTGGAAATGGTTTGGACGACATTACTTAAAGGTGTTGTCTTCGCCTTATCAAAAGAGGAGCCCAGTTTGATCGGGATTACCAAATTAGTGTCGTGGTTTGTTGAGCCACCTTTCAAAGCCGTGGATGATACATGTCCGTCTATGAGATTTGTGGCTGGCGTATTCGATCGGTTTGGTGAAAAGATAACTGGAAAAGAAAACCGAACATCTTGTCAAATTGAAGAAAACGGAAAACTTAACAGATGCAATGATAAGAAACTTCACCGAAATTGGTTTTGTTTGTTTGTTTGTTTTTGCGAATTCATCGACTTAACCACTTCAAAGGTCATCCATCGAATCGAACAGCCCAGATTCTCAGCTCTTAAAGCTCTAGCGAATTCAGAAACTTTATTTAGCTAGTATGTAAAGTTTCTCGAGAGAAGAATATTAATGATACTAAATCAAAGTAAAATACGCAACGATACGATACGTTGCATATATATCTGTCAATTTTACAATAATGGTAATGACCTTGATACTGACCTCGTATTTCAGCGTCTTCTACAGTAGCGGTGTGATACTGAACTCTGGGCATATACGTAGGGCACGGTGACTCTTGGAGAATCTGGTCCGGAAAGCGACGCGAGTTCGTTGTTGCCATCAATCCACTCGACCTGTTAATCTCTGTGTAGTTGGTTCTATTAACGCACATACCTGCTGACTTACAAGAGTTTGTGTTAGAATTCCCAGCAACAGGTGATGTGTCATCGTCGGTTTGGCCGGTGACTAAAGAGTCTCTGTTGTCGCTGTTGTGGAGTTTTGCATCTTTTTTTATTGTTCTTCTGCTGAAACGATTCTTCTAGTGAAGCGACTGTTTCCAATTTCCCGTTACCACGACGAGATACTTTACAAGTTCCAATAGGGATGTCTATTCCATGTAAGTTCATAGTGGCTTTGAGTCTCAAATTCATACAACGGAGTCTAGTCACTTCTTCATAGATGTTAGTATGCCCATAGAATGTCTCCTTTCTATCCAAGATGGCAGCCATGTCCATGTTTTCTTGTCTTAATCGATCTACTTCTGCCGTGACATTTGTCTGTATGTCCATATTCATCATCTGTTAATAGAATAAACAGACAATTTATTAACTATTTATCATTTTAAAACAGACGATGTGAATATTTGTCATAACTAAATGTGCAATCAATTTGCTTAACCGTTATTTCATTTATCGATTCTAATATCCAAACAATCGTTTGTTTCTCGTATTGTTTTCTCCTGTTATTGCATTGATAGTTACCGGGGAAGAATGTGTTGCATTGGATAATAAAATAATTTTGGTTAGAACGCTGTTGTTTTGCAGTTGATTACAGGAGAATACTTTCAAAGTTTTGTGGCAAATGTAAGTTTGTGCTTAGAAGCCTAACATGCACCAATCTAATTAAAATCAAGTTAATCAACACTGTCAATGGCTTCGTTCTAACAACCAGCAAGCCACAAATAGACGGTTTTAATCATATTGATTGTAAACGAACACATTTCGAAGGAAGAAATGGAAATAATTCGTTCTTTCGTTTACAATACGGTATTACCATACTACACAAACTCCATAAATTAGCTTAAAGTAAGTTATTAACTTACGGTATTCTTTTCAATACGTTGTCGGATTTCTTCTATTTCTCTTCTGATGTCCTTTTCATCTGTGTAACGTTGGAATTTCAGGGGAATGTGCATTCGCTTACCTGTTTTTAAAGAAAATGGATACCATTCAAGTTCCACTACTATTTTCATAGTATTTGTCATAAAGACTACACTACGCCTATATTTATTTGAAATGGCTAAAACTAACCGAATATTGCGAATGCTATCATTTTACATTTGCAACTTGTCCGCCCATTTGTTGCAATTCTCGTTGTAGTTTTCACGAGCAAATTTCATACAATTTATTTATTTGGTCATCTCGATACATGCACGAAACAGATAAACATGTAGAAGATTTTGATTTAAACATATTTTTATTGTATCAAAATATACAATGGGAATGGGCACAAGTTATCCGACTTATATAAAGCCCTTTCCCAACAGAAGTTTACATATACATTAAACATTAAACAAGATGCGATTTTATCTACATATATACAATTTAATATACATCAGAGAGAGAGAGAGAGAGAGAGAGAGAGAGAGAGAGAGAGAGAGATGGAGAGAAAGAGAGAGAGAGAGAGTACTTAGTTTATGTACGCACTTCTATACATATCGATAAAGGTAAATATTTTTTTCGGATGCTGACAGCAGAAGTACACACTAAACACTTCCCAATGCTTTCTGCTTTCATTGTCCATCACATTCCTTGCCAAAGGCATCAATCTTCGTTCGCTCCTTGCGTCCTTGAATATACCTTATCACTTTTGCCGTCAACATCCGAGAAGATACTGGTATAAAATAGTTCCATAATTGCTGCAATTTTATTATAGTTTAGAGAGAATAATCATACATTTATTTGATGTTATACATATTCAATATAAGTGAACCAACTAAAATCTATTTGCATCTATAATGAATTTCTGAGTGTTAATAGTGTGATATCCACACTGACATATCCGAAAATCTATTAAATTTCATAGGAACAGGTCATTGTTTAAAGTGCTACATTTGTTTCTTAGCCTGGCATGTAGTATATTAGGTTTTCGACTTCCAATGAAATAGTAGTAATTAGGGGCTGGTGTACTGTTAATGTTAATAGATTTTTTGAATACCGATAACGAAACGCTTTGTCGAATTTCTAAATCTAGTTGATTCCAAAGTTGAATAGTAGATTTTGTTAGTTGAAGTCGAAAGTTCGGTAGAGAATAATTATTTGCGTCACGGAGATTATAATGTGTATTTTCAGAGACTAGAGGAGGTACTAAATTAGATAGATATAAGGGTGTTAATTTGTTAGTTATTTTGTAAAAAAGTTGTTATTTCCTCCGAGAGCGGCGATTAGCAAGAGGCTCTAGATAGTCCGCTTTCAGAGTATAGCGAGTGTCTTCTAGCATAGGACGGTAAACCGGTTATTATTCTAGCAGTTTCTAGATCATGTAGAAGATCTATTTGGGTTTTTTTAAAAAGCCCCAGCGTACGTGTAATACTCACTCATATCGATAGATTTTGTATGTCGATGTCTGCCTTCAGTTTTTCTTACTTCTTGCCGGATAAGCTACCGCTTTTTTAACTTTATAGTTTCCCGCGCGGAAAAGTTCGCCAAATGCAATGATGGACTGTCGCGAAACTATTGGCGTTGCTAAGCGGAACGTCATATCCGGTCTCGTGATTGCTATTGTCTTGAATCGCGGAATGTCGGGGGTTTCCGGTATTCTTCGTTATTAATGTTCTCCCACGGTCCTTCATTCAATTTTTCATTACGACCGCATCGGACCACCTTTTGAGAATAGCATTGAAGTTTATTTTATTACAATGAATAAAATGAACCATTCTATAAATTGGTCCTCCGATGCGCTCTGTGAAAAAAACCCACGAGGAAACCCCTACCAAAAGTCGCAAATTTATCGGATTTTCAAAACGGTCACCTTTAGGTCGAAACGGAACAAATACATAGTCATGCATTCACATGTTAAGATTTAGAAATAAACGAGTCTTTTTGTACTTTTGGTCCATAAAAGCCAAAACATTATTACCGGAACAGCCGCAATCATTATATACTACACATTATGTACTAATATTATTGTAGTTTCTTTTTAATTTTTTTAATTTAACAAGTCATTGTCGTAGTAAAAGTTTTACGAATTTTAAGTGAGAGGTTTGATATGACTAAATATGAAAGTAAAAAAAATCAAACGGAATTATGGTACATTTCTTGTTTCTTTTTCACCCACAAGTACAGCAATGTCGTACCTCACTCGAGTTACATGTATTTCATATTATATTTTTTATAACGATCATAGAGTGTAGAATGCCTCTTTCCCAGATTAATATTTCAAGCTTAAAATTGTCAATATTTGTATCTACTTTTATATTTCTTATTTTCCCGCAATTAGTTTTAAAGTTTCCCAGCAGTTTTCTTCTAGTAAATTGAGAAAGTTCTGTGTGCGCGCATGCATGCAGCATCACCGATTCATTATTATTTTTAACTTTCCATATTTCGTTTAAGTATACAATCGCAACTGTTCTGGTTTGAGCTAATTTTAAAATTGATTGATAAAACAGTAGATGTAGTTTAAAGAATTAAAAGAAAGGAAATTTCAGTGGAATATTAATGTTCATGAATATTGTAAGATGAATCGCCTATATATAAAAAAAAATAATATGGTGACATACGTTGGCAACTGGTTGATCAAATTCAGTTTTACGTTTAAGATAAATAGAACTTGATGAATGATACGTACTTGAACGGTGTACATCTGAAGCTAGTTCAGATCACACAGCCACGCTTTGTCATTTTGAAATGACCCCTCACCTCCCGCTGTGTTGTCATAAGATATAACTTCCGGGACAAATATGGATCCTTCGGTGGGAGGGCCCGGAGTAGACGGCTCACAGAACGAGTCGTCTGCTCCGTATTCCCCCGATGTTTCCGAAAATAGCTCTACAGAAATGGATTCTTCAACAGACGCCGACAAAAATGGGATAGATGACAATTCCAAAGAAACAGTTGTAAGTCGAGCGGAACAGAGTGAAAGTAACTCGGTCAACCCGGAAGCTAAACTTTTCGGTTGGCTGCAAATTCCCACACGTGGTATTATCAAAACAAACAGACAGCGCTTCTGTGTTTTTGGAGACAGCACGTGCAAGCTTTACATCTACCGTAATCAGCATGATTTTCTGCCTCTGGATGAAATTGATATTTCTAGGGCATCCTTTCATTTTAACGCTGGAAATACAGGAAAGCCCGGCAGTTTTGAAATCAGGTACGAATACACACTGTTGACATTTTGTATATTTTGTACTACAATTTTTAGCAAAGTGAAATATCTTTTATGTTAGTCTGATGCCTAAATCGAGTATTTTCTTAGTCTATTGCAACATTTTCCCCCTGATCAATTAATAATATTGTTCCAGTTCTAAAGTGTTAATTATTTGAAATTGAATTACTTGGAAAGTAATTTTTTTTGATATTTTTCACAAATTGTTTTCAGAATTTTTCTAACATTTAATACAATTGTGTTCCATCATCCTCTTCATTGATAAATCACATTATCATCATCATCATCATCATCATTATCATCATCATCATATCATTATCAACATCATCATTGTCATCAGCATTATTGTCATCCTCACCTACTCCAACAATGTTGAGGTAAAGCATGACAAGACGCTTTTGATCATTATGTCGTGTTGGTATTACCAATCAGAAGTTTCTCAATAACGACGTCTAATTTTATTGGATTACATCCTCACAATCATCACAACCTTCTTCCCCTCCTCATCATCATCATGATCATCATCGACCATCATTGCATGACCATCATCATCACTACATTTATACAGTGCTCCAGTCAATCAAGATGCTTACATAGATTAATTTCCCATAAAAAAAATATTATGAACGTTTACTAATTACCCTTACAATATTTGTAATTAATAAGAAGAAATTTATTAAAATTGAAAGAATTTCAGTCATGCTCAAGAATCTGCATCAACTGTAGTCCTCTTGTTTCAGAGAAATAATGGCAGCACATTAATCTACCACAGTATAATTGCATATGCCTTCTTTCCTTTGAGATGCATTAATTATTACGTCGCCATGTGACATTTATAATATGGGATATAATGCTGATGTTATAAGCATCACTATCACTCAGTTGTAAATTCTGTACAGTATCATCATGATTTTGGGCCCATGAACTCTGTATAATGGTACATGTTGAATTTAAGGAGGTTTGAGAACTGAGCTGCCTTAATGTTGGTAGATTCTACGTCTCCTATAATTCAAAATTCACTTAGTCACCAACATTAAATATTGGTGCCTAGATATTCTATGGTACATTTGGGGGCTGATATCAGGTGAAATCTCCAATCGAAAATGGAGATATTTTTTCCCAATTTGTATCTAAATTACCCAATTTATATATATCAATTACAAACTTACAGTAGATTTAAAATGATTCTAGATTGCAAAAGAACTATATTGATATACATATGATTTTATATATGAAATAATGGAAGAGCAGTATGTTTCTAATTAAATATGAATTTTATTGTTGATGACTTAAAATGATCAAAGTCTGGTTTGGACTAAAGTTTGACTTTTGAGACATCAGGGCCTGATAACTTAACTGTATAAAAAAATCCAGGATACACATTCTCCATCACACATTTACTTCCTTGTAAACTTAAATTAGATTTATGTGACAGCTGACTTCCTTATGTAAGTTCTCCTGTTCTGTTACACCCGTTACTTTAATGAGGAACAGAATTATTTTATATCTCATTTATATTGATCTCAGGAAACATTTATACAATACACAGTGCACATGCTGAAAATGCAGATTATAAACTGTAGGTTGTCCTTGTACATGTGATTATAACATGTACAGTGATATGTAGGATAAACACTAAAAGCAAAGCAGTGTTTTATTTTTTCTACTATTTTGTTATAGGTAACATCACATTATTCTGATTTTGCATATTACAGAGTTAGCTCCCTTGCGGATATGTAACGGTATCAATTATTACGTCATTATTTTGTGAAAGTAATTTATGTTGTTTTTTCCCAAAAGTATAACATTATTCTGACAAACACCTGACATCATAATCAATATTTAACCTACACTCGCAAAGGCAGATATCATGATACCCAATACCTGAAACATTTGATATCAAGGTAGCTGCTGTATAACATAGGGAAACATGGTTTATCGTTAGGACTTATCCGTATCATAATTAACAACGTGGCTATGTAATTAGTAGTTATACAATGACCCTAACAGAAGTTGGTTTCCAATAGACTTTACATGTACGTACATATACATATGCTATTGTAAATAAGAAACACATGTGCTTGACCTACACAATGTAACATACTTGAAAGCGGCACATGTGAATGTAGATAATTATATATTAGTCCAAATTTCAAACTCTAAAATGCTTATCATTAATATATTATACCACATTATCTGTAATATCAACATATATCTGAATACGTTTACATTGGTCATCTGAGTTTTAGCTGTCCTATCTGAAGGGCAAGTGAGCTTATTAATTATGCCTTGGCGCAGCATCTGTTTTCTGTCAATCGAACATCAACTTTTTCCTCAACTTCTCTAGCCAAGGGTATTTAGGACCTAAATAACCATTGGCAGATTTCACTTCAAAAGTACAGTTCCCGCACTGCGCCACCTGCTGAATCACCACAGTTACGCCCCTTTCATTTTCGTAATAAGCAACCAATGGAAAAATTCGTATCATTGCTTCATAGTTGTATTGATTGAAAAATGGCAGCGCCCTATGAAACACGTGTGTTGTTTGCAACAGATTCAAAATACCAAAGATTAACATGTTTGTGAGTCATTTGTTTGTTAGTTTGGACACCTGTTTTTGCCTTTCATGTTTCAGTGTCCAATTTACAAATTACTCTATTTAGTTGGTCTAAAAAATTAATAATTGATTAAATAGTCAGCGTTATGAATTCGCTAGGAGCTATTAACAGGCATTGCATGCCTTAAAATACAAAGGTAGGTCACTACTACCGCTTCAGTTCAGTTTTGTTTACAAATGAAAACCACATTTTCATTGGCCACCTGAAGCTAGCTGCATCCAATCAGGATTTGAAAACAGAAACTGAACTTTTAATGTTTGATTCGCCAAGGTTTGTTGGGAAGAGTATCGTACTAAATACCTTAATTGGCTCGCAAAGTTGCTTTTTCCTTCACTATTCTTCTCCAAAACCAATAGATGAGGCATCAAGACCTGATATTGGGGCTATAGAATACTTTGGATCAAGGGCTACCAGTGTGTTCAAATGAATGATCTTGGCCTTTATTCAAGATTTACAGTGATATATTGGGTGCATGTTGGAATAAATTATTCAAATGAATGACTTTGACCTTAATTCATTCCAAATAACAGGGGTGAATGAAATAGGCTGAGAATTTCAAACAGAATACAATTTTTATTTCATAAACATTAAAATCCGATCCAATTTATGAAAATGAATTACTGACCTTCATTGAAGGGCAAAGGGGTAATATAAAAGGAAAACCAAACAGTAGAATAATTCAAGATGGCGACCTAAGATAATAGAGATCAATAATAGAGGGTGTTGTCTACAAATAAGCCCCCCCCCCCCACCACCACCACCACCACCACCACCACCACTTTCGACCTTCAAGTTTACATTGTATTTCTTCTCTAGATCCTGCATGGGAGGCCTTATTCGAGGATGTACACAATAGGAATAAAAAAATATATAGAAACATTTATGAAATAGAAATATTTATAAAAAACATATGTATACCAGGAAATGCATTTAGTAAAACTTAATGGAGATTTGTTGTTTAAACCAGGTCTGGAGGTAAAGAACATGTCTTTGACGCATCTGATAGACACATGATGATGTACTGGCTTCAGGAACTGCAGAAACGACGTCGACTTTACAACATGGCTCGGAACTCGCTTTCGCGAGACAGACTGGGTCAGTGGAATGTCAGGGTGAGTGATGTTACAAATACAGTGATGATATTACTATAATTACATCAAATTAATTAGTGAACAATTATGTCAGTATAAGTACCCTCTCCATTCACTATATGTCTCCTCTATGTCTCCTCATTACCACAAGCACCCATCTATAGGCCTTGAGTTTGAATCCCATCTGGGGCAGGTGCCAAGTGCTGACTACTGGTTGGTGATTTTTCTCCAGGTACTCCAGCTTCATTTACCAATAAATTTGGCACAGCCTTAAATGATCCTAGCTGTTGATAAGATGTTAAGCTAATGAAACCAAACTCCTCATTTCTCATCTATATAAAATCTTGAGAAACAAATCTGTGCTTTTAATCATTGATTAATTTTGAGCTATTAAATGTCTCCCTTATCTAGTTCTGTGTGTC
>SAYR01003552.1:5802454-5825863 GCA_004382745.1 Argopecten irradians irradians
TTGGCACAGCCTAAAATGATCCTAACTGTTAATAAGATGTTAAACTAATGAAACCAAACTCCTCATTTCTCATCTATATAAAATCTTGAGAAACAAATCTGTGCTTTTAATCATTGATTAATTTTGAGCTATTAAATGTCACCTGACACTAAGTGGACCTATTTGTTATCTCCCTTATCTAGTTCTGTGTGTCATGAACATTTTGCATCTTCAAATTCTTTTCAATAAACATGGGATATTCATATGGAGTGGACCTGTAGCATGCTGAAATAAATCAAGGACTACCAAAAAGCAAATTTGTTCAAATGATTGATCTTGACCTTCATTCAAGGTCACAGAAGTCAAATATGTATTGAATGTTTAAACAAATCCTTTCGTTTACTAAGAGGTTTTTCCTACAAGATTTGGAGTAGAAAATCTTTCTTATAAGTTTGCTTATGAGGTATATTAAGGTAAATACATGTTCTGTAATGACAATTTAGCAAATTAATCTGTTAAATGTAGAAATGTTGATTTATAGCTTTCTACAGGCACCAATTTTAGTAACTAGAATCTGTTTAGGAGGATGACCTATTGTCATCATGCATTGTCCGTTGTCATCTGCCATGAGCCGTGTGCCGTCCGCTGTGCATAAACTTTTCATTCAAACAACTTTTTTTTCTAAATAATTGAATGGCCCAAGGTCCTCTTATTTGGCCTGTAGCATGCTGGAATAAAGGGATACCAAGTTTGTTCAAATGAATGTCCTTGACCTTCATTAAAGGTCACAGGGGTCAAAATGGTGAAAATCTTTAAACGACTTCTAGTGAATAACTAAAAGTCCTAGAGACCTGATATTGAGCCTGTGACATGTTGGGATAAAGGGCTACCACATTTGTTCAAATAAATGAACTTGACCTCCATTCCAGGTTGCAGGGGTCAAATATTCTACAATTTTTAAACAACTTCTCATCAGTAAGTAAGAGACCTAGAGACCTGATATTGGGGCTGTAACATGATGGGATGGAAGCTACCTTCATCAAAATGAATGACCATGACCTTCATTCAAGGTCACAGGGGTCAAATTGGATGACTTACTGTGTACTTCAGTTCTACAGTATGATGTATTATCTACTTAAAAGTCGTAAGACGGTTAAGGCCCATTGGACCTCTTGTATGTTGTTTACATCACAATTACTAGAATGAAGGATAACTATGACTGCTAAAATCAGATTTCTCTACAAATAGTTTAAATTCATTACATATGTATCCAGGATGTACAGACATATTTACATGTTGAGGAGATGTACAGATATATTTACATGTTGAGGAGATGTACAGATATATTTAGATGTTGAGGAGATGTACAGACATATTTACATGTTGAGGAGATGTACAGACATATTTACATGTTGAGGAGATGTACAGACATATTTACATGTTGAGGAGATGTACAGACATATTTACATGTTGAGGAGATGTACAGACATATTTACATGTTGAGGAGATGTACAGATATATTTACATGTTGAGGAGATCGTATTACATTTATCTTTAGTGGTGTAGTGATGACAGTTACATGTAGGTAGCTGAGTCATATACACAAGAGCATTCACTCTTCATCAGGTGACTTCACTTCTACATGTAACAATTGGATATATTTTTTCTGTATGTAATTGTTAGTAGATATAGAGTGTTTTTAATGCATTAAGATAGTCTGTAAGATGATGTGAGTGATCCTCCTGTATCTCTGTACTGTAGAATGTAAAAGAATGACATGATAAGATATACCAAGTCCTCATCCGTCACTGTTCCTCTACTTACACATGGCTATCACATGGTGAGAGGGTAGAAAAAATTGTTTGATTTTATGTGATCTAGAATAAAGGCTGTCAACTCTTTCTTTGGTTATCAATTAGATATTAAAATAATTTCTGGATGCTGTAAACCTAAGTATTTTGATGCTATCAGATTTAAGTGCAAAAGTAATCTTTAATGGGTTTGCGTTGTAGTGATATTGCAAAGTCATATTGTAATCTTTAATGGGTTTGCGTAGTAATAATATCACAAAGTCATCATATTTGCTCTATAAATGTGACACAGAAAATATAATTGACATGATCTTATTCAAGTTTAACAATCTAGCACGAAAAGTGCTGAAATAAAATTACAACTAAATGCTATATTCAACCTAATAAGTGTCCAGAGCACTTAAAACTTGAAAATATAAGGGAGCAGTTAATAGAACCAAATTATTAAAAGGCCAAAAAACCTGTCTGTTTAGGGTTACATTGGCAAAAAAATAGGGTCGGTAGGTCGGGATTTGGTTTTTTTTAGTGTCATTCACTCTAAAGTAATGGCCGGAACCAGAGTTTGAGATCGAAACCTGACTTTAAATTTTTTTTGTAGAAAAGTGGGGGAAAAAATAAGGTTCAAGGGTAACAAATTAGGGTCGGTTGGTAACCCTAAACAGACATTTATTTTTTGGCCTTAGCCACTCATAAAAGTATTGCACAAAGTCCACCATATATCAATTTTGCAATAGAAATCAAATAAAAAAAAAACATATTAAGTACACAGTTTTCTTACTTTCAGTATGCATTTGATTTTAAGTTTAAGTAAAATTGAGTTTATAGGGATAGGAGTGCTCATTGGGTTGAACACGATAAGTACATTTACAGCATTATTACTGAATTTGTGTATTTTTATGCAAAAGTTTTATAGTATTGATTTTTTACAGCGGACTCAGGCCAACATCCATGGACTGGTCTCTAGGAAGGATGACATTGATATGGAGGTAGACCTCGACAAGGGGAATTTCTCTCCCATCAAGGCACCGACCAGTCTGCTGCTGGGACCTCCAGAGGGTACTGCTCCTAACTCTCTCTGGTCATTTACTAACCTCAAGTCAGAACTACAGAACGCATTCTCTAACATAAAGGGACAAATTACAATAGGTTTGTAGTGTATAGTTTATCTGTGTGTCGGCACCTGCTTCTGATCTTCACAGCAATGGTCAAGGTCACGTAAGTTACTACCTGTACACTGTCAAGGTCACATGTATAATTCAGCAACTACCTGTACACTGTCAAGGTCACACATGTATAATTAAGCTACTACCTGTGCACTGTCAAGGTCATTCATGTATAATTCAGCTACTACATGTACACTGTCAAGGTCACACATGTATGATTCAGCTACTACCTCTGCACTGTCAAGGTCACACATGTATAATTCAGCTACTACCTCTGCACTGTCAAGGTCACACATGTATAATTCAGCTGCTACCTGGCATTGTCAAGGTCACACATGTATAATTCAGCTACTACCTGTGCACTGTCAAGGTCACTCATGTATAATTCAGCTACTACATGTACAGTGTCAAGGTCACACATGTATAATTCAGCTACTACCTCTGCACTGTCAAGGTCACTCATGTATAATTCAGCTACTCCGTGTACATTGTCAAGGTCACACATGTATAATTAAGCTACTACCTGCATATTGTCAAGGTCACATGTATAATTCAGTTACTATCTGTGGACTGTCAAGGTCAGACATGTTTGTTTCAGCTACTACCTCTGCACTGTCAAGGTCACACATGTATAATTCAGTGACTATACCTGTACATTGTCAATGTCACACATGTATTATTAAGCTACTACCTGTGCACTGTCAAGGTCACACATGTATAATTCAGTTACTACCTGTATATTGTCAAGGTCACACATGTATAATTCAGTTACTATCTGTGGACTGTCAAGGTCAGACATGTATAATTCAGCTACTATATCTGCACTGTCAAGGTCATACATGTATAATTCAGATACTATCTGTACACTGTCAAGGTCACACATCTGTATTTCAGCTACTACCAGTGTACTGTCAAGGTCAGACATGTATAATTCAGTTACTACCTGTACACTGTCAAGGTCACACATGTATAATTCAATTACTACCTGTACACTGTCAAGGTCACTCATGTATAATTCAGCTACTACCTGTGCATTGTCAAGGTCACTCATGTATAATTCAGCTACTACCTGTACACTGTCAAGGTCACATGTATAATTCAGTTACTACCTGTACACTGTCAAGGCCACTCATGTATAATTCAGTTACTACCTGTACACTGTCAAGGTCACTCATGTATAATTCAGCTACTACCTGTACACTGTCAAGGTCACTCATGTATAATTCAGTTACTACCTGTACACTGTCAAGGTCACACATGTATAATTCAGCTACTACCTGTGCACTGTCAAGGTCACACATGTATAATTCAGCTACTACCTGTATATTGTCAAGGTCACTCATGTATAATTCAGCTACTACCTGTACACTGTCAAGGTCAGACATGTATAATTCAGCTACTTTATCTGCACTGTCAAGGTCATACATGTATAATTCAGATACTATCGGTACACTGTCAAGGTCACACATCTGTATTTCAGCTACTACCAGTGTACTGTCAAGGTCAGACATGTATAATTCAGTTACTACCTGTACACTGTCAAGGTCACACATGTATAATTCAATTACTACCTGTACACTGTCAAGGTCACTCATGTATAATTAAGCTACTACCTGTGCACTGTCATGGTCACTCATGTATAATTCAGCTACTACCTGTACACTGTCAAGGTCACATATGTATAATGCAGTTACTACCTGTACACTGTCAAAGTCACTCATGTATAATTCAGCTACTACCTGTGCACTGTCAAGGTCACTCATGTATAATTCAGCTACTACCTGTACACTGTCAAGGTCACTCATGTATAATTCAGTTACTACCTGTACACTGTCAAGGTCACACATGTATAATTCAGTTACTACCTGTACACTGTCAAGGTCACACATGTATAATTCAGCTACTACCTGTACACTGTCAAGGTCACACATGTATAATTCAGCAACTACCTCTGCACTGTTAAGGTCACACATGTATAATTCAGCTACTACCTGTACACTGTTAAGATCACACATGTATGAATTATAATTCAGCTACTACCTTTACACTTTCAAGGTCACTCATGCATAATTCAGCTACTACCTTTACACTTTTAAGGTCACTCATGCATAATTCAGCTACTACCTTTACACTTTCATGGTCACTCATGCATAATTCAGCTACTACCTGTACACTGTCAAGGTCACCAATGTATAAATTATAATTCAGCTACTACCTTTACACTTTCAAGGTCACACATGTATAATTCAGCAACTACCTTTACACTTTCAAGGTCACTCATGCATAATTCAGCTACTACCTGTACACTGTCAAGGTCAGACATGTATAATTCAGCTTCTACCTTTACACTTTCACATGTCTAAATAAATCTGTTTTGTCAGCAACTGCTCGGTCCTTATCATCCACATTTAATGTAAAGGTTTTTTTATTGTTATTGATCTTTCTCCTTCTGAATTTTACTGCAGAGCAAATTATACCTATTTTACCTATTCTTTACAGATGGCAGCTCAATGCCTAGTAAACATTCTGATAGTGCCTCACCATCTCCTAGCCAGGAAGACCTCGGAACTCCCGATGGATCTATTCCAACACTCCGACCTAATCAGTTATCCTCCGTCAAACCCGGGGGTAAAGTCGGCAAATTCAAGTCCGCGTTTGGCAAGGTTTTAAACAGGAAGTCAGGAATAAGTGACGATGAAGTGCCACCTAGTGTGTGTAACAGGTGTAAAGTGGTATGTAAATATACCGTACAGCGAGTTATTTTCATAAATTTGTGGTTCAACACCATGGGCGTTAATATTTGATCCATGAAAGGTTAAGAAATGATCAAATTATATATAGCTAGCCTTGAAGCCAAATCGCAAAATTTTCATTAGCTAAAATGTTGCGTCCTAATTTTATGTAAGAATCGCAAAAACAAACAGCTGTGCAGTATCATTTTTCATCATATACCTATAGACATGTAAGAAAAGTTTAGAAAGGAACATAGAAAAATATATATATTCCATTATTTGGAATGCAGATATTCAAAATAGCTGAGGAGCACTGATGCAACACAAATGGTTCAAAGTTCTTTTATCATACTCCTAATCTGGCTCATAGTTTAAAGGCCCACTACCTTTCCGAAACAGCTTTTAATTTTTAAAATAGGAATGTAAAACAAGATCGATAATTTTGTAGAGTCTTAAGAATTATTGACTTACCGTTAATACTACATTCATCATCACCTTCTGAACGATTTGATTAAAATAAATAAAATGTTTATTATTATAACGCGGGTCGTATTATGTTTCCCGCCTTTGTCCTAAATACCGCGCGGTAGTTGACTATCACTGCGCCAGACGGCAAAACAGCGAATTGACTCTCCACTGTTTTCATATATTTACGCAGGAAATCTTGCATACGTTTGGTGTCGTAACCTTATTTTGGGTCATCGGTATGCATTTTCTGATGTTATTAATGTTTTTTAAGAAACCTTTATATTTTGCTCCGGAAAGGTAATGGGCCTTTAAACAAAGGATTTATTATAAATTGTTATACTTAATGTAAAAATTTTCTTAAACTTTAGTAAAGTTTTCACATAGGAAATTTTAAGTTAAAGAATTTTCTGAAGTCAAGGAGTATTCATGAAACTGGACCCAAAACATGTAATGCTCAGCAGTTGACACAGGAAAGGCTTCAACTAATAAAAATTGTCTCCGACTTCATAATGATATGATATTGATTGTATTCTGTTCATTGTGACAGCCTCAGAAACATCCATATATTTTTTCTGAATTTACACTGAAAGTATACTGTTTTATTGTGACAGCTCCAGAAACAGTCCTATAAATATACTAATAGTTTACTGTGCTTTTATTCTGACAACCCCAGAAATAGTCTTATATTTACAAAATCAATATACTGATAATATACTGTTTTTATTATGACAGCTCCAGAAAAGTCTTACTTATAATGATAGCATGCTGTTTCTATACTGATATTGTACAGTTTTTCTTGTGATATCTCCAGAAAAATGTTGTTTCTGATAGTATACTGTTTTATTGTGACAGTCCCAGAAATTGTCAAATATATACTGATAGTACATGTATACAGTTTTATACTTATAATATACTTTTTTTATTGTGACTGCTCCAGAAACAGTCTTACAGATAATACTGATAATATGTATACCATTTTTATACTGATAGTATACTGTTTCTATACTGTTAATATACTTTTGTTATTGTTATAGCTCCAGAAACAGATGTCTAATGCCCAGCAGGACCAGCAGGCTACAGAGGAGGAGCTACAGGCAAACAGGGAGATTGTCCGTCTGCTACAGAAGGAGCTTGACTCTCTTACAAAGGAAATGGAAACAAGGTGACCGTCAATTGCCAATTTAGATCTCTTTTTTATTACAGTATTCATATAGTAGTTGCTTATTTCTGCATTTGTTTATCTTTAAAGGATTGAACTTCAATTTTTAATGGAATGGTTTGACAAGGAACGAACTAAACATCAACTGGTTATGGATTCAAAACTTCATTAAGGTTTATCATTTAATAGTTTTCATTGTGAAGGTAAATACAGCTTTGGTTGTGCAGGTTTCAGATGAGTACACAAGACAGAGAAGGATTTGAGGGCATGCTGAAGGAACGAGACAAACATATTGTAGAACTCAAGTTTGGTCTGGCCTCAATGAAGGAGGAGAAGGAGTTACTGGCTCAACAACTCAGGTAACATATACCATGTTTAAGTCTCAAAGTCTTAGCTTACATTTATAACTCAAAGGCCCATAATGGAACTAATTCATGTACCATGTGATAACCGATAACCGGGACTATTGTTTCTATTGGTGATAAAATGACGTCAAAAGACGATATCCTGCACGCTGACGTCATTTCAGCAGGAAAACAATCTAATTAAAATTAGATCTTCTATGTTGCTCTCCGTAGACCGTCTGCTTCTACGAGCGGACGGTCTACGGAGAGCGACATAGAAGATCTAATTTTAATTAGATTGAGCAGGAAAATTACAAATAGTTATGTTCCATCACCACTGGAGATACAAGTCCCGCACAAACATTATCGGGTATCACATGGTACGTGAATTGCTCCCATTGAAAAGTACCAGTATAAGCATGGATATTTTAACTGTGTTTATCTGAAATAACTTTGATGGTTTATGAAAGAATACATTTAAGGAGTCATTACCCAGGTCCAAATCCGGAGAATTATGCAGCATCACAGACCAGTTAAAGATGTTTGAGGACATGTTAGCGGCTAAAGATGAAACCATTATCAAACTGACCAACAACCTGACAGAGGCCGAGAAGGTCGTGGCGGAGGGAAAGGCGAATGGTTTTGTAGATGTCTCGACTTCAGTTCCACCTGCCGATTCACTGATCACTAATTCTACCCTAACACCCATAGCAGATAGCAGAGAAATCCAAAGGCTTAAGGTACTGAGAGATCGTTAAGAAATTCAGGCAAATATACTTTTAGAAAAGGCAGCAAAATGTACTGGCTCCAGGATCATTAATTAATCTCAGACTTAAGTTTAGACTTAGCCTATCATTAATGACGTAACTTTTTTTGTAACATCATCTTTGATTGGCTAAGTCTAAATTTTAGACTGATTTAGACTTAAGATTGTTTCATAATCTTGGAGCCTGATCATTTTTTAAAATGGAATAAGTCTGACCTTGATAACTTCTAGTTGGCGAGACCATGATAAAACTATGCAATATCAGAGTATTTGAGTTTCTGTTCCCAACTCCAGTACAGAAATTTGTATCAAATCATGTATGAATAAGCGGAGTTTATTGTTACTATAATGTTAATGATTGAACAGGACATGTGTGCAGCGTATGAAACCCAGAATAAGTTCCTTACTAACGAGGTTCTGGAGCTAACAGACCTACGACAACACGATGAAGACAACGGAAAGGCCCTGATGATGTATGTATCAGACTTATAAACAGATCAATAACAAGGCCTGGATGATGTATGTGTCAGGCATATAAAGAGATCAATAATAAGGCCCTGATAATGTATATATAACATAAAACTGAAAGAGTAAAAAGCTCTGAATCATATCAAGGCATGAATTTGGAGCCTTGATTAACAAAAATTGATTGACCTATAAATGCCAGTAAAATACAAATAAGTTGAAGTTGGCAGGACCATTCAAAATATTTGACTTAGGTATCATATGGTTGGACTCCATTGTGTTTCTATATATATGAACAGACAAATAATGTTTATTTGGAAACATATTTAATTAAGAGTATTACCAGGTAATATTAGTCATCGAATAAAATAACAGTTAATTGTTTGTAAGCAAAATCAAACCAATAATGATGTATTCCTGAATGTTATACATAAGGACAGCATAATGTATTTTTACAATATACATAGTTTTGGCATAGGTAAAAAAAAAAATGGTGAATATTTCTAATTATATATCCTGTAACAGGAACTATGCACAACTGGAGGCCAAGTTTTACCAAACCCACAGTAAATACCTGATTCTACTGAAGGAGGTCAAACAGCCCGTTAGAGGTGAGTCACATGATCATATAGCCGAGTCTCAATACTCCAGTCTGGGATTCATTCCAAATATTCAATAATTGTACTTCATAATAACTTAGTTAATGAAATTTTATTATTTGGTGTATCACTGCAGGCTTGGTCCCATCTAATTAATGTGAATTTTGTTTGATCGTCAGGTGGACAGGGAGATATTCATTCCCAGGAGATGGTGACACAACTTTTGTCTGAAGCCATGGACCTAGATGAGGATGAGGATGTGGACTACTTATTCACCTCAAGGTATCGTATAGCAGCTTATTTCCTCAGGTTGAAATGTTTGTGATTTGAAGTTTTGAACTAAAACACATAGATTGAATTTTAGAAGTTTTAAATTTTCGTCAGCTGGCTTTAAGGGTTTTTAAGAATCAGCTATTGATCTGCAAAATTGCTAAAATATCCTCCCCACGACAATTACCGACTATATCATATGTTAGCTTAAACTTAAGCATAGGTAGATTTTATTGCATTTTACATGACGTTTGGTATTCATGGACTATATGTCAACCATGGCTTGCACAAAGTTCTGGTAAAAAAAAAGTTAATTAAAAAGTTTGTATTAAACTGGATAACTTTACACAGCATTTGCCTTGACACCTTCTACTAATTTTGTGAGCCCCAAACTGCCCAGAATTAAATAGTACATTGTATTTATCAAAATTATTTAAGGATTAACTTGAATAGATTTTTTTATGTTATGGAGATATAACACAAAAATCTGAGTGTACTCTAAATAAACTGCGAAGCAGTTTATGATGAGAGTACACTCAGATTTTTGTGTTATATCTCCATAACATAAAAAATCTATTCAAATAAATCCTTATAATTCAATTTACTAAAGATAATCTCTTCAATATTCAAAATTCATTTTGGGACTCTTTTGTCTATGAAATCATTACGCCGTCATCTCAACCAATCAGAAACAAAGTAAAGTAAATTTTTAAGCCAATGAAAATGCTCGTAACAAGCAAAATTGAATTATTTTCTCACAGTGGACAAGAGTATGATCGTTATGGCTTCCTGAAAAAATATGGAGGAGAAGAAGAAGATGATGACCCCCTTATTGCCAAGGCAACCAAGTTGGAGAGAAGATCGGAGGAGCTTTCTACAAAAATCAAGGTAAATTTAATCAACATGTTTATCAAATAAAATTATTCCTAAATGTTTTTATCAAAATTCTGCCATGTTTAGAATTTCATATTATGTGCTTATTATAATAACTTTGGATTTTAATATTTTGATTGTGAATGCCAGAGGTATATACATGTGTGAGAATACAAAGCTATAGATATGTTCTCTAGGAAGCCGATGAGGTCCAGTCACACTTGGTAAAGTGGGACAACTTCATGGTTGGTCAGACCGGGAAGCCCCTGGTACGCTCGGCGGAACTCAAGGGACTGGTACGAATGGGTGTTCCTCATGAACACAGAAGTCATATCTGGAAAGGGTGAGTGTAAGACCTCCTGTGATTTTTTCGCATGTTATTGATAAAGTAGGCAACACTAGATTCTCACAAAATTTTCACAATTTGATTAAAAAACGAGAAAAAAATTAGTTTTAGTAATTGAAAATTTTTACAATATGGCTTTCAAGGTACAGAGGACCCTTGATAATCCAAACACTTGTCTGAATCATCCAGGTTACGATTTTTCCAGATGGCTGAATTCTGATAACTTAATCGATAATAAAGTCCATTCCCCAATATTTACATCTGAGATTTCCAGATTATCGATGTCCGAATTATCGCGAGTACACTATATTTAATTTTATATTACAGATGAAATTTTCGCTATGAGATTGCAATGTCATTCAAAATTGTGAAAATATCACCCCCGCAAAAATAACCGGCTACATTTTATTACTAATGATTTATTCAAATAAATCTTATTTGTGAAACAAAGTAATTACTTAAATTGTAATACTGGCTGTACACAATTAGGAGTCAGAGTAAATGTTGTAATAAAATATTACATGATGAAATGAATACAGTGCTGTAATTGTTTAGTCACTACTATTGGTCATGTTTGCTGCCTGTCACTGGGACTTTTGATGATTACAGATGTGTGAACTTCTATGTGAGTGCCAACAGAGACAAATTAGGTCCACACTACTACAAGGGTTTGATTTCACGGTCCAGTGACACGCCTCATAATCCAGCGGCCAAACAGGTAACATCTTATAATATCACCTCAGCATATTATAGATCACTCAGTCTGGGAGGATTATATCACTGTCTATCTGGAACAATGTGTTAGTTTCAAGATAATAATACAAAGATGGTAAGATATGATCACTGACAATTGGTCCCATCTTCGGGAGATTGTGATATTTTCAAACAATATTTTTTACTGCGCAATCACTTGAATGTGGTATAAATTATTTTTCTATAGTCCCTATTATTTTAGTATCTTGAGATCTCCAAATTACCCCACATAATCCTGCAGAAATTCTACTTTCATCAATATTTTCTATACCCCTCTGTCACAGGGGTGGATATAAGAACAGTGATAGTAACCTCTGGAATATCAAGGATGCTATCAGTACTCAAAATATAGCTGATCTGCATTGCTGTCATTTAGTCTGCCAAGAACTTCTTTTGTTACAAAAACTAAAAACAAAAAACGGCAAACAAGAATGGCACAGTAAATAACCTCATGCTCGCCCCCTCTGCACCTAATTGTTGGTTTTGACAGCCTGGGCAAAACTAAAAGATTAAAGCTTTATATTATACATTTCTATTTGTTGTTCTCCTGTAAATTTCTTTTTGTTTTGCCATTTGACAGATTGAGCTGGATTTACTGAGAACTCTTCCAAACAATAAGTATTATGAGAATTCTGACTCTGACGGTGTTGTTAAGTTACGACGTATATTGGTGGCCTACAGCCTGCATAATCCAGTCATCGGCTACTGCCAGGTAATTTACCTCTATTACACAGTCATCGGCAACTGCCAAGTAATCAACTTCTATTACTCAGTCATCGGCAACTGCCAGGTAATCAACTTCTATTACTCAGTCATGGCTACTGCCAGGTAATCAACTTCTATTACTCAGTTATCAGCTACTGCCAGGTAATCTACCTCTATTACTCAGTCATTGGCTACTGCCAAGTAATCTATCTCTATTACACAGTCATCAGCTACTGCCAGGTAATCAACTTCTATTACTCAGTTATTGACCACTGCCAGGTAATCTATCTCTGTTACTCAGTCATCGGCTACTGCCAGGTAATCTACCTCTATTACTCAGTCATGGACTACTGCCAGGTAATCAACTTTTATTACTCAGTCATTGGCTATTGCCAGGTAATCAACTTCTATTACTTAGTCAAGGCTACTGCCAGGTAATCAACTTCTATTACTCAGTTATCAGCTACTGCCAGGTAATCTACCTCTATTACTCAGTCATTGGCTACTGCCAAGTAATCTATCTCTATTACACAGTCATCAGCTTCTGCCAGGTAATCAACTTCTATTACTCAGTTATCGACCACTGCCAGGTAATCTATCTATATTACTCAGTCATGGGCTACTGCCAGGTAATCAACTTCTATTAATCAGTCATCAGCTACTACCAGGTAATCTACCTCTATTACTCAGTCATCAGCTACTGCCAGGTAATCTATCTCTATTACTCAGTCATTGACTACTGCCAGGTTATCTATCTCTATTACTCAGTTATTGGCTACTGCCAGGTAGTCTGTCTCTATTACTCAGTCATCAGCTACTGCCAGGTAGTCTGTCTCTATTACTCAGTCATCAGCTACTGCCAGGTAATCTAACTCTATTACTCAGTCATCAGCTACTGCCATGTAATCTGTCTCTATTACTCAGTCATCAGCTACTGCCAGGTAATCTAACTCTATTACACAGTCATCAGCTACTGCCAGGTAATCTGTCTCTATTACTCAGTCATGGGCTACTGCCAGGTAATCTATCTCTTTTACTCAGTCATCGACTACTGCCAGGTTAGCTATCTCTATTACTCAGTTATTGGCTACTGCCAGGTAATCTTTCTCTATTACTCAGTTATCGGCTACTGCCAGGTAATCTATCTCTATTACTCAGTCATCAGCTACTGCCAGGTAATCTACCTCTATTACTCAGTCATCAGCTACTGCCAGGTTATCTACCTCTATTACTCAGTCATCGGCTACTGCTAGGTAACCTACCTCTATTACTCAGTCATCAGCTACTGCCAGGTTATCTACCTCTATTACTCAGTCATCAACTACTGCCAGGTAATCTATCTCTATTACTCAGTCATGGGCTACTGCCAGGTAATCAACTTTTATTACTCAGTCATCAGCTACTGCCAGGTAATCTACCTCTATTACTCAGTCATCAGCTACTGCCAGGTTATCTACCTCTATTACTCAGTCATCGGCTACTGCCAGGTAACCTACCTCTATTACTCAGTCATCAGCTACTGCCAGGTTATCTACCTCTATTACTCAGTCATCAGCTACTGCCAGGTAATCTACCTCTATTACTCAGTCATCGGCTACTGCCAGGTAATCTACCTCTATTACTCAGTCATCGGCTACTGCCAGGTAATCTACCTCTATTACTCAGTCATCAGCTACTGCCAGGTTATCTACCTCTATTACTCAGTCATCGGCTACTGCCAGGTAACCTACCTCTATTACTCAGTCATCGACTACTGCCAAGTAATCTATCTCTATTACTCAGTCATCGACTACTGCCAGGTAATCAACTTCTATTAATCAGTCATCAGCTACTGCCAGGTAATCTATCTTTATTACTCAGTCATGGGCTACTGCCAGGTAATCTACCTCTATTACTCAATCATCGGCTTCTGCCAGATAATCTATCTCTATTACTCAATCATCAGCTACTGCCAGGTAATCTATCTCTATTACTCAGTCATTGACTACTGCCAGGTAATCTATCTCTATTACTCAGTCATCGACTACTGCCAGGTAATCTATCTCTATTACTCAGTCATCGACTACTGCCAGGTAATCTATCTTTATTACTCAGTCATCGACTACTGCCAGGTCATCTATCTTTATTACTCAGTCATCGACTACTGCCAGGTCATCTATGTTTATTACTCAGTCATCGACTACTGCCAGGTAATCTATCTCTATTACTCAGTTATTGGCTACTGCCAGGTAATCAACTTCTATTAATCAGTCATCAGCTACTGCCAGGTAATCTACCTCTATTACTCAGTCATCGACTACTGCCAGGTAATCTACCTCTATTACTCAGTCATCGACTACTGCCAGGTAATCTACCTCTATTACTCAGTCATCGACTTCTGCCAGGTAATCTATCTTTATTACTCAGTCATCGACTACTGCCAGGTTATCTATCTCTATTACTCAGTTATTGGCTACTGCCAGGTAATCAACTTCTATTAATCAGTCATCAGCTACTGCCAGGTAATCTATCTTTATTACTCAGTCATGGGCTACTGCCAGGTTATCTATCTTTATTACTCAGTCATCAGCTACTGCCAGGTAATCTACCTCTATTACTCAGTCATCAGCTACTGCCAGGTTATCTATCTCTATTACTCAGTCATCGACTACTGCCAGGTTATCTATCTCTATTACTCAGTTATCGGCTACTGCCAGGTAATCTACCTCTATTACTCAGTTATTGGCTGCTGCCAGGTAATCTACCTCTATTACTCAGTCATCAGCTACTGCCAGGTAATCTATCTCTATTACTCAGTCATCGGCTACTGCCAAGTAATCTATCTCTATTACACAGTCATCGGCTACTGCCAGGTAATCTACCTCTATTACTCAGTTATCGGCTACTGCCAGGTAATCTTTCTCTATTACTCAGTTATCGGCTTCTGCCAGGTAATCTACTTCTATTACTCTCAGTACACCCATTGTTCTACTACATGTAACTGATTTCAGATGGTCTTAACTTAACGTTTACATACATCTTCCAATTAGACAATAGTTGTATTTTAATATAAGTTATTGTCTGAGAAAGACTTGACTATTTCATTTTAATGTTATTATCAAAGAAAGACAGCTTTAAAAAACATGCAGTATAATTTACTCTCCTAACATTGATGTACAGGTGTACTGCAAAAAGGTGATTGTGAACTTGACCTCAAGGTCAATTGGTTCGCTCGTTGTCAGTATAATGTGACCGGGTGGGGTGTGTTGCTCGGTGTCTTCGGTGGCATGCTTCAGTGATATAGCACTATAAAAAGGGCAACAGTTCCGCTATACAAGAATACACAAAACGAACATTCCGCAGTCTCCCAAAACACGCACCTAGCACTTCACACACGCTATTCATTGCATACATCGGAGGCCGTCCTTACATGACCCTGGCTGTTTATAGGACGTTAAAATAATTAAACAAACAAACAAAGACTACAAGATCAAAGGCTGTAGTTATTTCCTCAATTCTTAAACTGTGGTGAATCTTAGTATTTCTTCATAGTTCATAGTATTGAAATGTGATTTGGTTATTCTATCCATAACCAAAGGTCAATGAACAGTCATCCACAAACACAGTACATTGCATTCTGGGTAGGCTATCCCTGAATGATCTTAGATGTTGATAAGACGTTAGGCCTCATAAAGCAAATCAAACCAAAAAACCAAAATAAAAAGTTACATCTGTAATTCCTATAGAAATATCTGTTTTTAATCACAAAAACACATCTCATGTTGTGTAACATGTTTTTTTTAAACACTCCTGCATTCAATCTGATTCAAAATCATATCTTGATTTCCATGCCTTTCCGGTAAACCTACTCTCTGTTACATCGTACTGAAGCATAGAGGGTTGGAGCATAATCAAAGATCTTCAGTTGGACTCGGTTAATTCAAACTTGAAGGGACTGAGACAGGTTTCAAGATATCATGAAGTTACATTTTGTACTCCACAGAAAGAAAGATAGTCTGTATTTTCAAATTTAAAATGAATGGTATTGTTTATGTTGGAAACATTAGTTTTACCATTAAGTGTTTATTTTGTGTGACAGGGACTGAACCGCCTGGTAGCCATTGGTCTGTTGTTCCTAGAGGAAGAAGAAGCCTTCTGGCTAATTGTCGCTATAGTGGAACATATCATGCCAAAAGACTACTACAGTAAAACTCTGATAGCAGCTCAAGCTGACCAGGTATGTGCAGTCAGACCACTGGTCAGTCTGACCATATGCATAGCTTATTTGTCTTATTAAAGCCTTAAATTTTGGTCATATAATCAATAAACTGTCCAGCACTTTAAATTTACAGGGTCAATATTACATAGTTTTCTATACGGAACATATATGCTGAGATTAAATTTTGCTAATTCAATAATTCCCATATAAGGTATGTCAATGAATGGTTTAATATTTCGCTGGTGTTAAGAAATCCTGGATTTCAATGAAAACATGAATATAGCTAAAATAAACCACCCTCAAAATTTACCCACTATACAGTGTATCTGTGTTGGTTAGATAACCACCAAAATCATAGAACTTGAAAGGAGTTACCTCCCCTGGTATTAAGGAGATATTTAAGTTCGAAGCTAATTTAATGTACATTATTTACATCATAAATCTAACTTCATTCTATTGATCTGTACAGAGAGTGCTGAAGGATATGGTACAGGACAAGTTGCCCCGTCTCTACACTCACTTTGAGGCCCACAATGTGGATCTGTCTCTCTTCACCTTCAACTGGTTCCTCACCATCTTTGTGGACAACATTCCACCGGAAACTTTCCTCAGGGTGTGGGACGCTTACCTGTATGAGGGCAGTAAGGTATGATATCCCCCTACCTGTACGAGGGCAGTAAGGTATGATATCCCCCTACCTGTATGAGGGCAGTAAGGTATGATATCCCCCTACCTGTACGAGGGCAGTAAGATATGATATCCCCCTACCTGTACGAGGGCAGTAAGATATGATATCCCCCTACCTGTAAATTTTGCTTGTTGTGTTACCTACAACATGACATCATACCAGTAGCTGCCAGTATGTTTTCCAATGGTGTTAGTAGAATGTGTGTGGATTCGGCATTTAGTAATTAGGTCATCTGAACTGAAGGGTCTGGATGACCTTTAGTCAAACCAGAACTTCGTCTGTCGTCGTGCGAGTCTGTAAACAAAAGCCTCAGGGTACTCAGATTTGGCCTGCAGCATTCTGGGATGAAGATCTAGCAAGTTTGTTCCAATGAATGACCTTGACCTTCATTCAAGGTCACAGGGGTCAAAAAGGTTGAAATTTTAAAACAACTTCTTCGCAATAACGGAAAGGCCCAGGGTTCTCAAATTGGGCCTGCAGCATGCTTGCATGAAGGGCAATCTGATTAAAATTAGCTGTTTGATACTCCGCTTACTACGTGCTCCGGAGTAAGCGGAGTATCAAACAGCTGATTTTAATCAAATTGGCATGAAGGGCTACCAACTTTGTTCAAATGAATGTGCTTGATTTTCATTGAAGGCCACAGGGGTCAAAATGGCAAAGATCTTTAAACAGCTTCTTGTGAATAACTAAGTGGTCTAGACACCTTATATTAGGCCTGCAGCATGCTGGAATGCAGAGCTACCAAGTTCGTTCAATCAAATTACCTTGACTTTCATTCAAGGTCACAGGGTTCGAAATGGCTAAAATCTGACTTCTTGTGAATAATTAAGAGGCCTAGAGACATAATATTGAGCCTGTGACATGCTGGGATGAAGGGGTACCAAGTTTGTTTAAATGAATGACCTTGGCTAAAATCATTAAGTGAATTCTTGCGAATAACTAAGAGACCTATAGTACTGAAAGTGGGTCTGTAGCATGCTTAAATTAAGGGTTATCTAGTTTGTTTTAAAAAATGACCTTTAAGTTGCATTCATGATCACAATCTTTAAATGTACAAGTTACTGTGTATTTCAGTTCTGCTGTGAATATTGTATTAACAGTCTGATGACTGTTAATGCCCATTGGGCCTCTTGTTAATTTCTGTGGGATAAATATTGATACCTTTTTCAGGTAAAGTGCTTACTTGGGATTCGGTCAAATTTCAGTCTAGATATGTAGGTCACTGTTACTGAAAATAGAAATTTTTATCAAGTTCCTCTTGTGATGATATTACTTAAACATCATGGTCAACTTTTTGGGGGAAAGAGTATTCTTGGTATTGTTTCCAGGATTGGACGTCAAAGGTTAAGATCACTCTTATTAAAAATAGACATTTTGTATGTGTTTGAGAAATCAATTTCCCTTGGACTGATGATACTTTTACTTCAAACATACCTTCCTTAGGCAGGCAAAGTGCTTGTACTGAAATTGAGATCACCATATTAAAAATAGAAGTTGTGTTTTCTTGCAATCGATAAATTTCTCTTGGGCCAATTTCTTGTTACAAGTACGGGGGAACCTATAAAACCTGTTCCACTGAAATGTATTCGTTTATTTATGGTTGTGTTGCAGAGATATAGGGTTCCTGTAATTTACATCATTTGGTGTAGTAAACTTTCAGTCTAAGTTGATCAGGTTAATTAGAGTTATAAGTAAGGTTCTTTTCTTTACCAGATGTTGTTTCTTTTCCTTTTCTTTACCAGATGTTGTTTCTTTTCTTTACCAGATGTTGTTTCTTTTCTTTACCAGATGTTGTTCCTTTTCTTTACCAGATGTTGTTTCCTTTCTTTACCAGACGTTGTTTCTTTTCTTTACCAGACGTTGTTTCTTTTCTTTACCAGATGTTGTTTCTTTTCTTTACCAGATGTTGTTTCTTTTCTTTACCAGATGTTGTTTCTTTTCTTTACCAGATGTTGTTTCTTTTCTTTACCAGATGTTGTTTCTTTTCTTTACCAGATGTTGTTTCTTTTCTTTACCAGATGTTGTATCTTTTCTTTACCAGATGTTGTATCTTTTCTTTACCAGATGTTGTTTCTTTTCTTTACCAGATGTTGTTTCTTTTCTTTACCAGATGTTATTTCTTTTCTTTACCAGACGTTGTTTCTTTTCTTTACCAGACGTTGTTTCCTTTCTTTACCAGATGTTGGTTCTTTTCTTTACCAGATGTTGTTTCTTTTCTTTACCAGATGTTGTTTCTTTTCTTTACCAGATGTTGTTTCGCTTCGCTGTGGCCTTTTTCAAAATGGCAGAAGAGGATATATTACAACAAGACAGTGCATTAGGAGTGAACCATTACATGAGGGTCATAGGGGAAAAGATGACTAATGTCCGCAGAATATCACAGGTAATGACTGAAGGTTTTACAAGATAATTAGGTGTTAAAGATGCTCCACCGCTGACAGACCATAACTGATACTCATGATTTGAACAACAATTGGTGTTTAATCGTGTATATATATGTCTAATTAACGCAAACAATAATATAAAATACTTTATTTTGCTTTTGGTGCAAGCATAGTCAGAACTTCATTCTATATAGAACAAAGTGGCACGGAATTTTTTCAGGATGCAATTAATTATTTCTAATATTTTTATCGTAAAGTGAAATTAGAAGCTCAAACTTTCCAATGGTGGTAATGGTGTAAAGTAAGTAACTGAAGAAAAATACAAAATCATCTGATCCTATTTTTGATAGTGGAAAAATACCATTTGTCAGCGGTGGAGCATCTTTAATCTTAGCCAGACTACACAGTATTTATTTGCCATGGAAGCAAGGAAATGAGTGGGGAGAGATAATTCTTGTTCATCTGTCCTTTAATCCCAGCCTGTATATGGAGGTCTTAAATTTGGCTTATATTCCTGTTGTTGACATATTTCCTGCTGCACTAGTTTACTGGATATTGAACAGTTTTGCAAAAATGACTTATAATATATAATTTAATTATACACAACAGTTATTAATGTTAAATGTAAGTATATGTCATTAATTAAAACATCTTCCTCAACAATATTGATGTTCTTTTCTCACAGTTTGCCTTTAACTGGATTAACCCATTCCCTATGAAGAGTATATCTACGAAACGTCAGTTCTATCTGCAACAACTTAGGGTAAGTCTCCTTATAATCAGGGGAGGTCACTCTCTATAATCAGGGGAGGTCATCCCTATAATCAGTGGAGTTCACTTCTTATAATCAGGGGAGGTCACTCGTTATACTCAGGGAGGTAATTCCCTATAATCAGGGGAGGTCACTTCTTATAATCAGGGGAGGTCACTCGTTATACTCAGGGGAGGTCATTCCCCAGGGGAAGTTACTCCTTGTCATTAGGGGAGGTTATTCCCTATCATCAGGGGAGGTCACTCGTTATAATTAGAGAAGGTCACTTGTAATAATCAGGGGAGGGCACTCCTTACAATTAGAGGAGGTCACTCCCTGTCATCAGGGGAGGTTGTTCATTATAATCAGGGGAGGTCACTCCTTTTTTATCAGGGAGGTTACTCGTTTCTCAGTTCTAAGTCTTCTTATTTTAAATCATCCTTAAAACGCATTCACCATTTGCTTTTTTACTAAGCCGCATTGAAAATATAGAAATCCAAGTCTGATGCGCTGAAAATGATGCGCTGTGTCATATATAGCTGAATCTCACGGTCAATACACTGTGCAAAGTACATCTAAATCTTAATCCCTATTTGTCTGCTCCAGGGTGAACTTGCAGAGTTGGATCGACTAAGAGAAGACATCCGAAGTCAGCGGGTAACATCAGACTGTAGAGAGTTCTTCAGTGATGAAGAGCAATAACAGAAACTTTGATATTCAGACCACACGACACAAAGTGCAAACAAATTTTCAAAAAACTATCCTATACAATGAAGAAGTCATACAGCATGGAAAAACTGCCACTACATGTATGTTCTTAGTCAAATGTTTTCTTTTCAGCATGCAAACAAATTTTTAAGGTTTGTTTATTGTTGAAATAAACCTAGTACATGTATATGGTCAAGCAGTGACTGAGTTAAAACTGTTTGTGATGTTTTGAACATCTGGAAATAGAAAGGAAATTGACAGTGCTGTTACAGCATTATTTTGTTGTATTTCAAACCATTCCACACAATGTTTATAAAGAGTATTTATATACCTAAACACTATTATGCAATATGATTTTATTTGTCTCATCAAATTTCATGTACCATCATTTTCCATGCAGATCAACCATATTTGAACATCATTCATAGAGCATCATTGTATTATTTACGTGTTGTTTTCATGTACAATGTTTTTAAAAACAAAAGATCATGACTTTTGACTGATTTAAGTTCAGCTGAGAGTTTCGTAAATCCAAAGCTACACTAAATTTAAAGACAGAGGTGAATTTTTCAAGTTGTTAATTTTAATAAATTTGAACTATTTCTGTAATCCCCATATGAACTATTTCTGTTTCTCTCTTCTATAAATGAGTTAACTTATCTGAACAAATAAAGTAGTTTGATTGGAAAGGAGATAATTGATACCTCACTCATACTTGATTTTTAAAAACAATTCTATTTTGAAGGACAAATTTACAGCATTCATTAGATTTTTATCAGCTGAATGAAATTAGAGGGAAATCACCAAATTACATTAAAATAAATATTTGGTTTCCATCATTGACCATTATGATAAATTTAAATATGAATATATTCTTTTGCGGGTTTCTTGTTCATTATGGATCATTATATTTTTTGTCACTTGTTTGTAGCTTAAATCTAATTTAAGTTTGTTAGCTTTGATATCTCAATAAAAAATGTTTTTACTGTTACACGACAAAACATCCTCAATCTCCATGGATTACGATCACATACGCTCTCTAATCGTATGTAATCGTAATTATACTCATGGAGATCAGATGACTCCAAAAATGTGCAATATATTTATCTCTCCAGAAGATCAACTTGTGTCGGTTCTAAATGTTTTGTAAAGTTATGATTTTCTGTTGAATTAGATAATTTGTGTTATGTACTTTGATGAACATTTTTTAATATTAATTTATATGTTTCAATGGATATATGAGCAGCAAATAGCTTGCATCTGTAAAGTTTATTATGTAGTATTTTTATCCCACCATGATGGAACGATCAAATTACATTTCATTTATAGTTCTTCAGTATATTACCTTTCTTAGTACTGGTATTTCTCCAAAAGCATTAATGGAACATTATTAAAATTTCACATCTTTGTCCTAAATTATCAAGGACTGATTGGAAATTATAAAGGCCAACAGACAGTTGCCATAGGTTTTTATTAGTAAATAGGCATGTATAAATAAAATGTCTGTTAAAATCCAGAATTAACTTTCCATATATGGAAGCCCAGTTAGACATTATGCCACCAATGGTGACCAATTAGAATCTAGAATGACGCTTCAAACTGTTTCCATTACTTTCCCGGGAATATTAATATAATTTCCTAAGTGTGACATCTTTCCTGGGAATATTTCACTAAATTCTTTCCCTATTGTGATGTCTTGCCTGGGAATATTTCACTAAATTCTTTCCTAATTGTGATGTCTTTCCTGGGAATATTTCACTAAATTCTTTCCTAATTGTGATGTCTTTCCTGGGAATATTTCACAAAATTCTTTCCTAGTTGTGACGACTTTCCTTGGGAATATTTCACTAAATTCTTTCCTAATTGTGATGTCTTTCCTGAGAATATTTCACTAAATTCTTTCCTGATTGTGATGTCTTTCCTGAGAATATTTCACTAAATTCTTTCCCCATTGTGATGTCTTTCCTGGGAATATTTCACCAAATTCTTTCCTAATTGTGACATCTTTCCTGGGAATATTTCACTTAATTCTTTCCTAATTGTGATGTCTTTCCTGGGAATATTTCACAAAATTCTTTCCTAATTGTGATGTTTTTCCTGGGAATATTTCACAAAATTCTTTCCTAATTGTGACGTCTTTCCTGGGAATATTTCACTAAATTCTTTCCTAATTGTAATGTCTTTCCTGGGAAAATTTCACTAAATTCTTTCCTAATTGTAATGTCTTTCCTGGGAATATTTCAC
>SAYR01003552.1:5833307-5848819 GCA_004382745.1 Argopecten irradians irradians
CAACCCCTTGGAATATCGAGGATGTGGCTAGCGAAGATGCAGCATAACTTGTGAAATGAAATCATTGTAATTAAGAACAAGGACATAGTCATTCAGATCCCCCGCAATGGAGATATCAAAACTGAAGTAAGTTTGATTGTGGAGACTTATGTGTATGAAAAAAAACAGGAAAAGGAAGTTCGAGCTAAAGAAAGATAGAGTATAATTCAAGTAGAGCGGGCTGCAATTGTTGAATCAGGTATACAGCCTTGACATTTATATTAGACTATATACACAAGATGGGTGAAGTTTTGCAAAGTAACATTTACCATTTACCATGATATTTTCAGCAATGTTTCCATGGTAACGGAAAAAGTGCAAAATAATGAAAACCTAAAAATAGCAAAAGGTACTACTAGACCATAAAAAGAATGTGTCTATGAAGTTTCGTGGAAATATCTCTGCTGGTTTTAGAGTTATGCTCCGGAAATGAACCTGCTACAAAAATATGATATTTTCAGCAATTTTTCTATGGTTTACAGAAAAAAAGCACAAAAAGTGAAAAACCTTAAAATAGCAAAAGGCACTACTAGACCATAAGAACAATGTGTCTATGAAGTTTCATGGAAATATCTCTGCTGGTTTTAGAGTTGTGCTCCGGAAACGATTCTTACACAAAAATCTGCCATTTTCAGCAATGTTTCCATGGTAACAGAAAAAAGTACAAAAAGTGAAAACCTTAAAATAGCAAAAGGCACTGCTAGACCATAAGACTAATGTGCCTATGGAGTTCCGTGCATATATCTCAACCGGTTTCCAGTTATGCTGCGGAAACGAACCTGGTACAAAAATATGATATTTCAGCAATGTTTCCATGGTTACGGAAAAAGTGCAAAAAATGAAAACCTAAAAATAGCAAAAGGCACTACTAGACCATAAGAACAATGTGTCTATGAAGTTTCATGGAAATATCTCTGCTGGTTTTAGAGTTATGCTCCGGAAACTATTCTTACACAAAAATCTGCCATTTTCAGCAATGTTTCCATGGTTACTGAAAAAAGTACAAAAAGTGAAAACCTTAAAACAGCAAAAGGCACTACAAGACCATAAGACCAATGTGTCTATGAAGTTTCGTGGAAATATCTCTTCTGGTTTTAGAGTTATGCACCGGAAACGAACCTGGTATAAAAATTGATATTTTCAGCAATGTTTCCATGGTTACGGAAAAAATGCAAAAAATGAAAACCTAAAGATAGCAAACGGCACTACAAGACCATAAGACCAATGTGTGTATGAAGTTTCGTGGAAATATCTCTACTGGTTTTAGAGTTATGCACCCGGAAACGAACCTGGTATAAAAATTGATATAAAGAAATGCCAACTATGGTCAATTACCTTGTACCTGGTACCTTTACCGGTAATTACATGTTAAGGAGCTAGAGGAAAGCCAAAGAAATGCCAACTATGGTCAATTACCTTGTACCTGGTACCTTTACCGGTAATTACATGTTAAGGAGCTAGAGGAAAGCTGAAGAAATGCCAACTATGGTCAATTACCTTGTACCTGGTACCTTTACCGGTAATTACATGTTAAGGAGCTAGAGGAAAGCCAAAGAAATGCCAACTATGGTCAATTACCTTGTACCTGGTACCTTTACCGGTAATTCCATGTTAAGGAGCTAGAGGAAAGCTGAAGAAATGCCAACTATGGTCAATTACCTTGTACCTGGTACCTTTACTGTTAATCATCTAAATATTCACCACCATACCAAGTGTCATCCATACCAACTAAAATTTACTCAAATTATCACTTTGAAAGGAAAGCTAATGAACAAGAATCTACAGATAATTTAGAGAATAGTTCAATTTGAGTAATCTAATAGTTAATGATAATGTTGGTGCTACTTTTAACTTTTCACGAATAACTGAACAGCCTTCTTGTAACTTTTCACGAATAACTGAACAGCCTTCTTGTAACTTTTCACGAATAACTGAACAGCCTTCTTGTAACTTTTCACGAATAACTGAACAGCCTTCTTGTAACTTTTCACGAATAACTGAACAGCCTTGTAACTTTTCAGAAATAACTGAACAGCCTTCTTGTAACTTTTCACGAATAACTGAACAGCCTTGTAACTTTTCACAAATAACTGAAGAGTCAAAGTAGGAAAACATGTCATGTTTATTCACATATACACAATTTATAACATATGCAAAGTTGTTCTTACAAGATTCATAACAAAAACTTTCCAAAATTTATTTCTATATATTACAGCAAATTTTGACTCAAAAATTACAATTTACCATCAATATTTGTGATTCATATCTGTATTGGCTCAAAATAATCGGTACATGGCACATCCATAAATTAAGCCAGTATCATGACTTTTTTTTTTAATCAAAAAATGTCATCTCAGATGCTGATACTTCTAAAGAGCTATACAATCAAAATTATCACAGAGAATTTGACAAACATCGATAAATGCATGTAATGATGATTTCACAAACATTGATAAATGCATGTAATGATAATTTCACAAACATTGATAAATGCATGTAATAGAAGTACAAAATTAATCTTTTCCCAAATATCTATAAGGATCAAATACCTTATGAACACAATCATAACAATTACATGTCATACAGAACTCCTCGGGTGTCTACAATTAATAAAACATATTTCAGATGCAGTTTCTTTAGATTTGAGCATTAAGATTTTCTATTATGCAGAGTTACCTCCCTTTATTCGTGTAAGATGGATCTGATGTTAAATAACATTTTAACTAATGTCCAACCAATGCCCACATCCAAGGGTAAATAACTGTACATGAAGAAAGGAATCGTCTCCATCAATTCATAGCACCATTTAAACCTTCAAGTTCACAATGACTCTGGCATACATGAGAATTCTACTTTAACATCCAACATAACAGTGAACATGGTCTGTGTCAAGTCAAGAAATTGACTCTCCCCAGCTGGTGTGATAGTCTGGTGTGGATATTTGTTGTCTGTTGGTTCACTCACTTGTACACAATACAGATCGTGTGGAGTTGAGTTATCACCCGACAACATTTTCCTTGTTATCAATATGTTAATTACAATTGTTAGCATCAACACCATGTTTTTTGTATCACACTAGCAATATGATCTTTACATCAACACGAATAAGATCTTTTCCCTGAACACCATCAACTAAAGCCCCTGAGTCAAACCAGCAATTAGATCTTATCATCTGTCAGTACATTCATCTGTACACTAAAGATCCTTAGTCTTATCACCAGTAATAAGACCTTTTGTATTAACAACAATGAGATTTTTTCACAAAACACCATCACCACAGACAACTCTCTGTGTAAGAACCGATGTTTTTTATACGTCCTCCAGCATTTCAGATCATCTTGTCCACAACCCCAATATAGTCAGCAATGGTCAGAGTAAAGTTTTCAGATCATTTTGACCAGAACCACAATATAGTCAGCAATGGTCAGAGATCATCTTGACCAGAACCACAATATAGTCAGCAATGGTCAGGGTAGAGGTTTGGAAGCTCCTTCATTGGCCAGTCTGTCGGCTGCCTCATTCCCAGCGATACCCGTATGTCCCCGAACATGGATCTGTAAGCACAATTCAATGGGATCAATGCAGGCAAAGTTGATATAACTAACATAATATTAATTTTCAATGTGAATATATACAGGTCCAACACATTACTGTAACTTTGTCACAACGTCCATTTTGTTATGATGATAAAATAAATTGCGTACATTTAGTTTGGACTGATAAAAAAACGACCAGCTGGTGGCCATCTTGGATATTGACAAAGATTGTCACCTCTATGTCTGAGGAAGATGGCAAAGGAGATATCTCAAGTTACGTATTAAAAAAAACATATGGGTCAGGTGACTGGTTGTCATCTTGGGTTTGGACAAGTTTGTTACTGCAGGACTGTTTATCTTTAAGTACTGGGAGAACTGTTGGATAAGTCCATTATAGAGCTAATTGAAAAACCTGAAGTTGAAGACATGCAGCCATCTTGGAAAATTTCTATTTCCATTGATTATCACTTCAAAGGCCTTATGTATATTTTTTTAACCTGTAAATTTTCAGGCATAATGCAGAAAAACAAAACATGTTACATTATGAAGACTAATTAATGTCACAAATACTCTTAAGTCTTACCCATTTAACATTCATCCCCTCCGACACCCGATTTAAGTGGATAAAATCGTCTTTATTTTTTACAGGACCACCATCAGAGAGTGTCCAATTTTTCCTTAGCCATCCTGCCATCCATTGTGTAGCAGCTAAATAATGGATATAAACAATTACAAACATAAGACATAATGGGAATCAAGGAAATATCACAAGGTACACTATCTTCTAAAATACATAAATTTCATTTAGAATTTTTATCAAATTTTCATTTATATTTCAGGATTGATTTTAATAGACTGTAACTTGGAAACAAACCAAATTAAACCTCATTATATGCAGTTTTTTAGACACATTACAAATACATTATAGTAACACTGACGAGGAATGAAAATTACTATGTTATAACAATGAAATTGTTGAGAATGTGTTCGTTATACTGTACCACACTCACCACTGATGAGGAACTGACTGTCCGTTTTAATGGTGATCTCCTGTAAACCCTGTGCCTTAGCCTGCTCTATAGCTCGACAGGCCGCCTGGAAACCACCAAAGGATTACAAAGAATGAACTATATAAAGAAATATTTCATAAATAAACAATACACGATACGGAGTGTTATCATAAAAAACAAAATCATGTCAATTTTCTTACTTCATAATTTATATTTAGAAGATTAAGAACCATGGGCACACTTATCTCGATACATTTGTTGTGATTGACAGCTGTATCCATGCAATATCAAATGCTTTACCAGAAATACCCAATCTGATTGAAATACAGATCCTTATAATCCGTTCAATACAGAATCTGACAACATCCCGTAAGGGGTCATGTTCGTCATGACCTTTATACTACATGTACTTCAGATCAAATACACTTTCTGCACATTGCAACATCAATTGACGATGTCATTTCGCCCTTTCATACATATACTATTAACTTTGTTGTGCTCTTTGGGCGAGACAACTACGTACACGGAAATAATTCTGACAGATTTTCAAACTATTTCGTCCCCTGAAATTCACTGTCAAAATTTTGCAAGCAGCAATCTGATTGGCCATTTCCAAAGGTCAGCTGGACATGACCCCTAATGGGATGTTCTCAGATCCTCTTATCCAATGTAGTGATAATTAGGATCTGTATTTCAATCAGATTACAGAAATACCATATCATACAGAAAGTCATCACACTGAATACTATTCAATTTCTTTTAAACTACTATAAGTAAACTGAAGAGAGAGAATCTCAAACTGAACCAGACATTTTATACTGTATCTTATATGAATCAATTTTAAGAACAGTAAAAAGGAGAGTTTTTAGGTCTTTACTTACATGTATTTCTGCTCTATTGTTTGTTTGCCTTCCTGATAGACGTTCACTCACATTCCTGAAAACATGTATAAAGCATCATAATAGGGATTAATTTAACTGAAATTCATACCAAAAGATACTAGTGCCCACCATTGATATACTAGGTAATTACAGTGAAATCAGTGAAATAAAAGACAGATTTGTGGTCTGGGTTTTTCTTCCTTAAAATTCATTTCCATTCAAACATAACTATGTAAACATTTTTACACTTGAAATTAATATTAAGTTATTGACAATTCAGTTACATCTACAATTTCGATTTTTTTTTTCCAAAATGAAGAACCAAAGACAAAGGTGAACCTAAACTGTAAAACCTGTCTTAGTAACCATCTCTGTATAAAGACCACCTGATGACATCACACTACAGTAAAACCTGCCTTAGCAACCACCTCTGTATAAAGACCACCTGCTGACATCTCACTACAGAAAAACCTGCCTTAGAGACCACCTCTGTATAAAGACCACCTGATGACATCTCACAACAGTAAAACCTGCCTTAGCAACCACCTCTGTATAAAGACCACCTGCTGACATCTCACTACAGTAAAACCTGTCTAAGTAACCATCTCTGTATAAAGACCACCTGATGACATCTCACAACAGTAAAACCTGCCTTAGTGACCACCTCTGTATAAAGACCACCTGCTGACATCTCACAACAGTAAAACCTGCCTTAGCAACCACCTCTGTATAAAGACCACCTGCTGACATCTCACTACAGTAAAACCTGTCTAAGTAACCATCTCTGTATAAAGACCACCTGATGACATCACACTACAGTAAAACCTGCCTTAGTGACCACCTCTGTATAAAGACCACCTGCTGACATCTCAAAACAGTAAAACCTGCCTTAGCAACCACCTCTGTATAAAGACCACCTGCTGACATCTCACTACAGTAAAACCTGTCTTAGTAACCACCTCTGTATAAAGACCACCTGCTTACATCACACTCAGTAAAACCTGTTTTAGCGACCAGTATAATAAGACCACTTTCTCAGGGACCAATGGTAAATTCTACACAATTTGACCTGTGTATAAAGACTACTTGGTTATAAAGACTATATTTTCTTTGTTTCAGTAATCTTTATAGACAGGTTTGATTGTACATTATTGGTCATTATTATTTACCCGGTATGTGCATACCGTATTCGAACCAATAAGCGCCCATGTCCCTATAAGTGCCCTTCTCCCTTTTTGAAGCCTCAATTTCAGTTGCCCAGGCATAAATAAGGATCAAAACTACATAAAACGGTATAAATTTGCAATAATTTTGACTTATTAGCACCTTTTCATTTTTATCAATTTTTTAAGCGCCCTGGGTGCTTATTGGGTCGAATACGGTATTCTTAAAGATTCTTTCCACTTATCCTGAGAAATAAAACCAATAAACCTCGGAAGTCAATTTCCATGATGGCTGTTTTTTTCTTATACTACTAATAATGTATGCACAGAAAACTTTGGACCAAGAGGAACCTGCATATAAAATTTCATAATATCCCTTCAGTACTTTCTGACCAGAGGGGATTGGATCAAGAATTCCAACTTGCGATGGTGGCTTAAAATTAACTTATCAATTAATACACCTTAACACATGGTAAAGACTTCTCATTTACTGAATAATTCATGAGTAGGCCCTCGGTCAAAGTTGACCACTTTGGTCAGTAATTCCTACCTTGGGTCGTTAGGCCCCCAGTACAAGTTGACCACTTTGGTCAATAATTCCTACTTTGGGTCGTTAGGCCCCCAGTACAAGTTGACCACTTTGGTCAGTAATTCCTACTTTGGGTCGTTAGGCCCCCACTACAAGTTGACCACTTTGGTCAGTAATTCCTACTTTGGGTGGCCCCCACTACAAGTTGACCACTTTGGTCAGTAATTCCTACCTTGGGTCGTTAGGCCCCCAGTACAAGTTGACCACTTTAGTCAGTAATTCCTACCTTAGGTTGTTAGGCCCCCGGTAGAAGTTGACCAGTAATTCCTACCTTGTATCAGTTGACCACTTTGGTCAGTGATTCCTACCTTGTATCAGTTGACCACTTTGGTCAGTAATTCCTACCTTTGGTCGTTAGGCCCCCAGTACACCACATTGGTCAGTAATTCCTACCTTTGGTTGTTAGGCCAACAGTACAAGTTGACCACTACGGTCAGTAATTCCTACCTTGGATCAGTTGACCACATTGGTCAGTAATTCCTACCTTTGGTCGTTAGGCCCCCAGTACACCACATTGGTCAGTAATTCCTACCATGGGTCAGTTGACCACTTTGGTCAGTAATTCCTACCTTGGATCAGTTGACCACTTTGGTCAGTAATTCCTACCTTGGGTCGTTAGGCCCCCAGTACACCACATTGGTCAGTAATTCCTACCTTGAGTTGTTAGGCCCCCAGTACAAGTTGACCACTACGGTCAGTAATTCATACCTTGGGTCGTTAGGCCCCCAGTACAAGTTGACCACTTTGGTCAGTAATTCCTACCTTGGGTAGTTAGGCCCCCAGTACAAGTTGACCACTTTGGTCAGTAATTCCTACCTTGGATCAGTTGACCACTTTGGTCAGTAATTCCTACCTTGGGTCATTAGGCCCCCAGTACAAGTTGACCACTTTGGTCAGTAATTCCTACCTTGGGTCGTTAGGCCCCCAGTACAAGTTGACCACAGTAATTCCTACCTTGGGTCGTTAGGCCCCCAGTACAAGTTGACAACTTTGGTCAGTAATTCCTACCTGGGTCGTTAGGCCCCCAGTACAAGTTGACCACTTTGTCAGTAATACCTACCTTGTATCAGTTGACCACTTTGGTCAGTGATTCCTACCTTGGGTCGTTAGGCCCCCTGTACAAGTTGACCACTTTGTTCAGTAATTCCTACCTTGGGTCGTTAGGCCCCCAGTACAAGTTGACCACTTTGTCAGTAATACCTACCTTGTATCAGTTGACCACTTTGGTCAGTAATTCCTACGTTGTATCAATTGACCACTTTAGTCAATAATTCCTACCTTGGGTCTTTAGGCCCCCAGTACAAGTTGACCACTTTGTCAGTAATACCTACCTTGTATCAGTTGACCACTTTGGTCAGTAATTCCTACCTTGTATCAGTTGACCACTTTGGTCAGTAATTCCTACCTTGGGTCGTTAGGCCCCCAGTACAAGTTGACCACTACGGTCTGTAATTCCTACCTTGAGTCGTAAGGCCCCCAGTACAAGTTGACCACTTTGGTCAGTAATTCCTACCTTAGGTTGTTAGGCCCCCGGTAGAAGTTGACCAGTAATTCCTACCTTGTATCAGTTGACCACTTTGGTCAGTGATTCCTACCTTGTATCAGTTGACCACTTTGGTCAGTAATTCCTACCTTTGGTCGTTAGGCCCCCAGTACACCACATTGGTCAGTAATTCCTACCTTTGGTTGTTAGGCCAACAGTACAAGTTGACCACTACGGTCAGTAATTCCTACCTTGGATCAGTTGACCACATTGGTCAGTAATTCCTACCTTTGGTCGTTAGGCCCCCAGTACACCACATTGGTCAGTAATTCCTACCATGGGTCAGTTGACCACTTTGGTCAGTAATTCCTACCTTGGATCAGTTGACCACTTTGGTCAGTAATTCCTACCTTGGGTCGTTAGGCCCCCAGTACACTCCTATACCAGCCTGTGCACCTCTCTGACCGTTGTTATAGCAACCACCATCTGTATACACCACAATTCCATCACCTTGACCTGAAAAAATCATTTCTTCATTTTTTTTTACATACGGTAAGATAATTAATATTTCCTCTATTAAATTCAACCACTATCAAAAATGTCAATTTACTCAAAATCTGATAATTCAGAAAAATATCTCAATATGATGTGAAATTTTGCACAAAACATCATTATACAGATGAAAGACTTAATGTCAATTTGGAGTGACCCTAATTTGATACATACTTTTTTCCTCAATGGATTAAGATGATTGGTCATAATTTTTCTTGATAATTTATAAAATTTTCACCTGTACCGTTTTCATTTCCAGTTGCCCTTGACCATGTACTATTTGACCTTGACTGTCCACCACGTGACCTTGACTGAGCACCGCGTCCCCTTGACTGTTCACCACGTGACCTTGACTGTCCACCACGTGACCTTGGGAATGAACCCCTTGACCTTGGGGCTTGCATGTACACAGTTTTTGTGTACTCAATCTTGTACACATTTTGCATGTCAGTACCTTCAAAGTTCATGTCATCTGGAATGGATACAACATCCACTGACATTAATGCAAGCTATAACAGACATTTTATTCAAAAGTACATAGATACACTTTACATACAATGTGATAATTCATTTCAGACTATTTTAAAGGTCATCATCACTGCAACCTAAATATGCGGACAAATTATATAAATGTAACATTCGAAGTCAAAGAAACAATATAATCCAAACTTGAGATGGTCACACGATTTACAAAAGTTACATATTTACACCATTACCACCATTCAACAGTTTGAGCTTTTATTTTTACTTTGAGTTAAAAAAAATCAAAAAAATAATTTAAATAATATTTTGTGTTTATTAGACATATGTATGGTATATACACGATTAAACACCAATTATGATGAATATCATTTATGCTCTGTCGGTGGTGGAGCATCTTTAAAAACTTGGATATCTAAATGAATGTATTAAAATCATGTTATAAACTTACTAAATCCTTCACTGTTACTGGTTGAGGAAACTCTCTGCATCGGCTGTCGATGACTCGATGCTGTGGACGGGTCGCTAGAAGCGGTTTGGCTTGTGTGACTAGAAGTACGGGTGTTGGTAGGAAATTTGTTCTGTTGGTGTGTATAACCGCCGCCCTGAGGTGTGGAGGACCCACCGCCAGCTGTATCATTGACAAAATCATTGGCCTCTGATTCAGTGTTAAACTTCTTGTATCGTGCCTTTGGGAATCCATTCACTTGCTCCTTACAGTCATCCCTTCAGTAAAGTGATATGTGCATTAGGTCACATGCAAAAATTGTTTGTTAATTTGCTAAATACAGAGGCATATTAATTTTTCACATGGTGCACACTTTCATTTAAACATTGATATCAAAAATATTTTATTTCATCAGGACATGAAAGAAATTTTGTTAACAAACTGTGTAAATCTATATGAAGGAAATAAAACAATTTGTTTTAAATAACACAATGAAATTAAAAAATAGTGACACCAATGCTTATAATTATTTTTTTAGGCTATGCGATAATTAAACTGTGTTTAAATGACAGTTCCATTGAATTTTCAAGGAATTATTTTTCCAAATCAATACATAACATTCACATGTATCTCTATTGTGACATCACCATTCTCAGATGCTTTTCTTCATATAAGTAGGAAGAAAAAGAATCACCAATCAGAAATTTGGATTTAGAATGAAAACTGAATTATTTTCATTATCAGAAGGCGATATAACTTTGAAAGGATTTACATTTTTTTATGTTAACAGCCTTCAAAATACTTGTAAAATTGCTTAGAGAAGAACAGTGCCACATTAGTTCTGGATTTCTCGGTTATTCCCCTATCTTAATTTTAATAGAAGCAAGAATTAACTACTGTAGTGTACAATTCTACAATTTTTCATTAATCGATATTGTCATTAGTTATTAAATAAGTTGGCAATATTTGGTATTTTAACCATAATGATCAATGTTTTTTTCCATCCTTTTAAGGACCTGAATACGGCCCCATTCCCAAAGTAATGAAAAAAGTCCTAATGATTTACAAAGTAAAATATGTTTTAACAGACAAATATAAACACATACACGCCATAACTAGGCATAGGCCCTACATGTCATACACAGTGATCGATGACATTAGATTCAGATGAAATGAGGCTGCATGTTAAAGTTAACTAATGAGCTGTACCAATATTAGTCCGAATGATTCTGACTATCTATCCGCTTTTTATATACTGACGTGGGCGGATAAAAAGCGGATAGATAGTCAGAATCATTCGGACTATACTAATATAATCGAACTTCTATTGCGAATTTTCTCTGATTTTTAAAAACAAGACAGCATATTACCATGGAATACGGGAATTTTCGTACCGGAGAATTTTCGTACCGGGAATTTTCGTACCGGAGAATTTTCGTACCGGGGAAATTTCGTACCGCAAAACTATTGATATACTTACATGATATAATGTTGTGTTATTAATGCTGTGGATGTATTGAGTTACTCTATGAATTACAATGGACGATTTCTTTTGCGTACAGTATTTAGCTTTTCAGACATCGCGGCAGTCAGTGCTTGGTAGTAACATATATTACATGACGTATCTAACAGTACTTAGTTTGACACAAATTCAAGTCGTAGATTATCTGCTGAACCAAGTAGATTTTCTGGTGAACCATGATTTAAAAATCATACAAAATGCCATTTATTTTAGAAACATGTCTTAAAGAAAAGGTAGCTGAGTCACCGGTCGGTTGAGGAAACCGCCTTGTCAATCACCTGTAATATATAGCAACCACCATCTGTATACACCACAATATCCATCACCTTGACCTGACAAAAAAATCATTTCTTCCAATTTTTTTTTACATACGTAAGAAATTAAGTATTTCCTCTATTAAATTCAACCACTTTCAAAAAAATGCTCAATTTACTCAAAAATCTGATAATTCAGAAAAAATATCTCAATATTGATGTTGAAATTTTGCACCAAAACCATCATTTATACAGATGAAAGACTAATGTCAATTTGGATAAAATAAATACCCTAATTTGATGACATACTTTTTTCTCTCAAATGGATTAAAGATGATTGTCCATAATTTTCTTGATAATTTATAAAATTTTTCACCTGTACCGTTTTCATTTTCCAGTTGCCCTTGACCATGTACTATTTGACCTTGGACTGTCCCACCACGTGACCTTGACTGAGCACCGTCGTCCCCTTGACCTGTTCACCACGTCAACCTTTGACTGTCCACCACGTGACCCTGGGGAATGAACCCCTGACCTTTGGGGCTTGCAGTACAACACAGCTTTTGTGTGTACTCAATCTTGTTACACATTTTGCCATGTCCAGTACCTTCAGAAGTTACATGTCATCCTGGAATGGATCACATCACTGACATTAAGCTAGCAAGCTATAACGACATTCTTAGTTCAAAAGACCATAGATACACTTTACATACAATGTGATAATTCATTTCAGACTATTTAAAGGTCATCATCCACTGCAAACCTAAATAATGCGGACAAATTATATAAATGTAACATTCGAAGTCAAAGAAACAATATAATCCAAACTTGAGATGGTCACACGATTTACAAAAAGTTACAATTATACACCATTACCACCATTCAACAGTTTGAGCTTTTTATTTTTACTTTGAGTTAAAAAAAAAATCAAAAAAATAATTTAAATAATATTTTGTGATTTATTAGACATATGTCATGTATATACACGATTAAACACCAATTATGATGAATATCATTTATTGCTTCTGTCGGTGGCTGGAGCATCTTTAAAAACTTGGATATCTAAATGAATGCTATTAAAAATCATGTTATAAACCTTACTAAATCCTTCACTGTTACTGGCTTGAGGAAACTCTCCTTTGCATCGGCTGTCGATGACTTCGATGCTGAGTGGACGGGTCGCTAGAGCCGGTTTGGCTTGTGTGACTAAGAAAGTACGGGTGTTTGGTAGAAATTTTTCTGTTTGGTGTGTATAACCGCCGCCCTGAGGTGTGGAGACCCACCGCCAGCTGTATCATTGACAAAATCATTGGCCTCCGATATCATGCTGTTATAAATTGCTTGTATCGTGGCTTTGGAATCCATTCACTGCATCCGTATCAGGTCAATCCCTTCAGTAAAGTGATAATGTGCATATATGGTCACATGCAAAAATTGTTTGTTTAATTGCCTAATTACAGAGGCATATTAATTTTTCACATGGTGCAACACTTTCATTTAAACATTGATATTCAAAAATCTTTATTTCATCAGGACATGAAAGAAATTTTGTTTAACAAAACTGTGTAAATCTATATGAAGGAAATAAAACAATTTGTTTTAAATAAACACCAAATGAGAGATTAAAAAATAGTGACACCAATGCTTAATAATTATTTTTTAGGCTATGCGATAATTAAACTGTGTTTAAATGACAGTTCCATTGAATTTTCAAGGAATTATTTTTCCAAATCAATACATAACATTCACATGTATCTCTATTGTGACATCACCATTCTCAGATGCTTTTCTTCATATAGGTAGGAAGAAAAAGAATCACCAATCAGAAATTTGGATTTAGAATGAAAACTGAATTATTTTCATTATCAGAAAGGCGATATAACTTTGAAAGGATTTACATTTTTTTATATGTTTACAAGCCTTCAAAATACTTGTAAAATTGCTTAGAGAAGAAACAGTGCCACATTAGTTCTGGATTTCTCGGTTATTCCCCTATCTTAATTTTAATAGAAGCAAGAATTAACTACTGTAGTGTACAATTCTACAATTTTTCATTAATCGATATTGTCATTAGTTATTAAATAAGTTGGCAATATTTTTGGTATTTTAACCATAATGATCAATGTTTTTTTCCCATCCTTTTAAGGACCTGAATACGCGCCCCATATCCCAAAGTAATGAAAAAAGTACCTAATGATTTACAAAAGTAAAATAAATGTTCTTAAACAGACAAATTATAACACATACACGCGCCATAACTAGCCCATAGGCCCTACATGTCATACACAGTGATCAATGACATTAGATTCAGATTGAAATGAGGCTGCATGTTTAAAGTTAACTAATGAGCTGTACCAATATTAGTCCGAATGATTCTGACTATCTATCCGCTTTTTATATATACTCGACGGGGTACGGAATAAAAAGCGGAATAGGATAGTCAGAATCATTCGGACTATACTAATATAAGACGAAACTTCTATTGCGAATTTCTCTGATTTTTTAAAAACAAGACCAGCATATTACTAGTCACATGTCTTATAAATGGCCAGCACCTCTACGCTCTTCGCGAACTGCATTAGGATGGCATCTGCTAATCAAACGTTGAAATATGTTCATCTTTCATATAAGCAGGCATGCGTTGTGTCTCTAGTTCATTTTACAAAAATGATTGGTGGCTTGCCACCTATCGGATGTCTAGTGAGCAACTTCCGGTCAATACTTCCTCTTCTTCCGTCGCCGCCATTGCCAGAGGTTCGCATTGGAGCACACGATATTTTTAGCCCGAAATTCGCCGTTGAAGTCTGGGCGATTTGAGACATTAAATAAAAAGTTATATATGATCACAGTATTCATCCTATTAAATATATTTCTATCAATTGTGCTCTGTATGAGCGTTAAATATGCCGATTATTTGGCGATTTGCTTAGCTGACATCCGCTGTGTAGGATTAGTTGTGTTTATAACCAGCAGTAATATTGCAGACAGAAAATGCACATTTCTTAATAATCACCCAAAGTCCTTTGTTATTTTGTCTTTAATCCATTGACATGTTTTATTTTGGAACTGTGTCGAATATGGTATCAAAATAAGCAAATTATTTCCCATTTCCCAATGACGAGTGTACACATTAATCAGAAAAACTTTCAGAAAAACGACTTCTTGTTTGCGTTCACTCAAAGTCCGTGTTGTGTACTTGTTAAAGTACTGAAACTAAGCCTATAATACTTTTCACATTTATTTTTTAACTACTTTTATTGTACTCTTCATGAACCAACGTGGGAGCCTTATAATGTAAGGTGTGTGTTTTCTGGAAAGAAGAGGGGGCGGGGGGCGTTTTAATGTGTCCATAAGACGTAGCTAATGCACCTACCCGCGTTATTGAGTAATGGCACAGAGGAAAACCATTAAATAATATTTAGTTATCCTGTCTGATAAAAAAAATAGGCAGATGTTTTAGAATTTTTAATTGATAACTATTTCATAGATATTTCCCGGCGATTTCCCCTCCAAGGAATGCTATTCGTATATCAAAATTTCCCTAAATCAGTCTAT
>SAYR01003552.1:5848844-5884819 GCA_004382745.1 Argopecten irradians irradians
TATAGTGATTAGATTGAGACTGACACGTCAAATAATGGTTGTTGTGGTGAGAGCCGCCAACGGCCAATAATATGATTCCAATGGGCGGAGGAGTTCATGACAGCTTAATAATTTTGCTGCACGTCAAGCAAATATGGAAAAATTGCTCTAAAAAATCTATCTATGTTTGCCAGTGGCTCAAAAATATACCTCACTGAGCGACTGAGTGTGATCAATATGTAACAGCCACAGTGCACGAGTCTATGCATGTAATATTCACAAATTTCTCATGCAATTGTCATGTGCATTAAGATACAAATTACAATACTTCTAAATAAATGTTGAGCAAGTCGGGTTAAAGACGTACAATAAATAAGAATATAAGTGAATAATAAGTTTGTTTTCCTTCTTTCAGATGTACTCGGCGAGCGCTAAAATAATTAAGCCTCAAGGCGAGAAGCCAGATGACTTCGAGCAGTCTGTCTCACAGGTAAAACTACATGTTCAATATGTTTGTTTGAAGATACAAAAATAATATGTATCAATACAAATACAATTTACTGTCAGATAGTCCCTGACTCACCTTCCAGTGATTGTGGGGTAATATTTTGATGTGATTTTCATGACCTCAGTCACAATCACTGGAAGGCAAGCCAAGGACTTGTAAATTGTAATTGTATTTAGGGTAGAGTGATATTAAGTCGGACACGATCTAGAGTCGGACATTTTTAACACGTCTTACCGTCCTTATTCCGGTTACCACGTTACAAAAAAACGCTGTCTACATGCTAAATGAAGTATTGACTTTCTAGAGTTGTCTCCCGTTGATAACTTTCTCGTTTACATATTTTGCCAAGTCCGATCGCGAATAGTAGTAAAAGCGGTACATTTCACTGTGAGAGCGGGTAAAGTTTTGTGATTTCAAACTGATATGAGAAGTTATTTTTTTTTTATTATTACGGCATGCAACTTAAAGCTGAAGTTTAGCTGTAAGATTTGTGTAAAACAAATGCAGAATTATCTTCAATTTGCCGATAGACACAGCATTTTATCTGATAATTTGGTTCAAAGTCGCAAACGTGATTGATCTTGAGTCGGACACCAAAAATGTTCAAAACGATCATAAGTCGGACAGTGAATTTTAACATTATACCAGTGAATATATGTGATATATAGACATAAAGAGGTGCTGTAATTACCCTTTTTTCATCATACATGTAAGTTTGAAACTTTCATCCCTTATTTTTTTATAAATATTTCATATCTATTTTTTATTTTCTAATCAGTCTTTTAAGTTTCCTTTCAGGTCACCATTGGTATTTTTCTTTAATTTTTAATCAGAATGTATCGCAGCGCACATTTTAGTAGAAAAACGTGTGTAGCCCAATGAATAAATTTTAAAAATATATATACAACAAAATTTCTCATATTTTATTGGTGCCATCCTGTTGATTGTGCAGTTACATAATGTACTTTGTAAAGCAAAAAAGTGAAATCGAGTACGCAATACACGAATATTTTTACTTGTCCATCAAATAGACAATTTTCTCTGACATATCAATGGTTTATATATCAAAACTCATTCTCTGAATCATTTATCTAAAATATCGGCAACACAAGCTACAATGTAGACACAGAAACTTTAATTTGGGATGGCCATGACTCATGATTAGCGCGGGAAAATGATGTTGCCCATACAGTCATCCTGGAATTTGGACACACAGCACTTTTGGTTGTCACATAGTTTTCAATTCTTTTTAAAGTAATTGGAGCAGGTTCTGCATGTGTTTATTAGGAACACCGGAGTTGCTATTGGCAATCGTCAATTCCTGAAAATGTTTGTGCTTTGCAAAGGACAAAGTCTCCTAGCATCAAAAAATGTACAGTGTATTTCAGAATGGGTTTAGAGCGACAGGCATTTCCCCTTATTCAACTTATGCAACCACGATAAAACACAAACTCAGATTAGGAAATACATATGTAGTTGTTTAATGATAATGCCAGTGTGCTCGCTACGTCTGACCACGTAACATCGATACATAGGGCGTTTGAACTGCAGATCCCTTGCTTGGTTTAGTAAGTCATGGGTTCTAAACTTTTACTAACATTGATGATCTTTCCCTGGAATCTTAGAAATAACTGAATATACTTTCAAGGAACATGTTATTTTAAAACATATAACAACCCAATTTCAAGCATTGTATGAAATTAAATCAATATACATTCCCTTATTAAAATTGACCGCAGTTTCTTTCGTTTTTCATTCCATGAAATATCTACAACTATTTCGTCAGGCTCATTTGTTATGCAAGCTATATTTATTGATTTCCCAGAGATACACTGTATGTAAGGTGGAAACATTTCTAAGTGAAGTATAGCCACATCTCGTGCCCGCAAACGCACGTGTATCTACTCAATGTCGGAGCAAATGTAATGTTGTAGCATACACAATACAAAATGCAAAGTCATGTGCAGTTTGCTTGACAGCTGGCGATATGTCAATTACTGAAAGTAATATGAACAACAAATTTCTTATTTAATGATCAATGACTAATATTTTTGATTCAGAATTGTATAAAGTGTTAACTTAATCCGATTGTCCGACGTAATATCAAACCAATCTGGACTGTCCGACTCAAAGTCAAATGCGTCCGACTCTCGATCGAATTGCAGGTTATGTACTTTATTTGCTCTGTAATGTATCGTAAGGTAAAAAACGAGAGTATCGAAATGGAAATATGATGCAGAAAGTGTGCTCTCTCGGACGGTACCCATTAGATTAATAGTGGTCTTCATATCTCGACGTACTGCTGTTTTGAACACAAAGGGTGTCCGACTTACGATCACTTTACCCTATCCATGCTGTTTTGGTTCAACAGTAAATTGTGCTTTACCACGTCATTTTGGTATCTAAAAACACTCACTGTATTGTCTTGTGCTATTAGTTGAGGATCAAAATGTTTTTATTCCACAACAATCAAGTCCGAAATAGAATATAAGGTCAGTAAGTTGTAATCGAAAAGACTGAATATTTTTTGCCTTCACCTGTGGGAAATAATCTCGATGGAACATGTAACCCTGGTTAATTTTAAAGTCGCAGTATACTTGTCTTGAGAGGTCTTCTCTTTTAGCTTGTTCCCTTGAGTATAGCCAACTAGGCTAGCTTAATAATTATAAAAACCAGAGGTTCCAAGTTAGTTCCCTAGCGGAGCAATAACAAAATTTATGTAAAATCATGCAGTTTGTTATAGCCAGGGTTCTCGTTAAAAGCCGGTTGCCAGTAAAAACCGCCATCTATTTCCTTGTTTACAACCGGCTGTTTTTGTCAGAAATAAGTATTGGCCACCATGTGGGCCTGCGGCCCCCAACCACCTATTATTAATTTTCAACCATATATTAAAAAACTTTGTGAGAACCCTGGTAGCCATATTTTGTGTTTTACAAAGCATATTACCTTGTATTATACAGGTTGTTATTTTGATGATTTACAGGCCCTGCTTGAGCTGGAGATGAACAGTGACCTGAAGGCCCAACTTCGTGAACTGTACATTTCAGGCGCTAAGGTGAGAAGAAGTCATGTTCAATTATATTCCATTTAAAACCAACCGATTATTGATCATGATCTCTTGCATTCTAATCACACAATAATGTATGAGAAGTTTTTAATGAGCATTGTCGAACATCAGCATTATTGGATTACATATCCTTCATGAACCCTAACTATTTCTGCATTGTCTCCCTGTTGAATGCTTAGTTGGGACCATTAAGTACCACTTAAATTAAACAAACTAAATTTAGAATATTTTCAAAATTGTGAGCTCACTGAAGATATTCTGATTAAAGCAGCTTGCTGTTATTGTAAAAAGTTACATTTACTTGTAGGAAATTGATGTTGCTGGAAAGAAAGCTATCATCATCTTTGTGCCAGTTCCCCAGCTAAGACAATACCAGAAAATCCAGACCCGTTTGGTCAGGGAGCTGGAAAAGAAGTTCAGCGGAAAGCATGTTGTATTTATTGCACAGGTATGTACATAGTCCAGAGTTGTGATGACCTTGATATGTGTGATTTAACCTTCAGAGCTGCCATTAATGTTATGATTATGGACAGACTCCTATGTCTGGGAATGGACTACTTAGGGATAGTTATACTAGGATGTTTTTCTGTGACATTTTTGCACAAAAAGCATATTTTGAAAATGAATTTTCATAATTTTCAATCAATATATCCGAACACCTTCTTTCTGAATATTCTGATATGTTAATATAACAGTTCAGGTCCAAAGTATATTAAGAAGGGGTATACTGGAATCAGGTTGTCTGTCTGTCTGTAGACATATCTTTGTCCGACAAACTCCTCCTAAACTACTTGACATATTTTGATAAAATTTGGTACACAGAGCCCTGGCATAAAGGGGAGTTGTGTAAACTATATAGGGTTCTACAATGTCCCCTATTGATGGAGTTATTTCTAAACTTGTGCAGCAGGGATATTAATCATCCACTCTTGCAACAGTTCTAGTCTCAGTTTGATTGATCAAAAAAAAAATAGTATATCAATGGTGAATTGAACAATAAGTTTAATCGTATTGGTAAACAAATCCTGATAAATATTATATATAAATATTTACTTAACAGAGGAGAATTCTTCCCAAACCAACAAGAAAAACCAGAAGGAAGAACAAGCAGAAGCGTCCCAGATCGTAAGTACTGACTGATATTTACTGGGCTTATTGAAATACATCATCTTGTCAGTCTAAAGCCTATCAATTAATTCAAAGGTACAAGTTTTTCTCTGGTTTCTGTCAACTTTTGCTGGAACTTGCTATTCTGTATTTGCATATGAGTTATCTGCCATTCCGGGTAGGTATTGATTGTGACGTCATGTGTATAATATGAGCGTAACGTCATTCATTTCAGAGAAAATGATGCGAGTATTGCTCACAAAATAATGACGTCACAATGGATACCTACCCACAAGTGAAGTAACTCTGTAATATGCAAAAATGGAATTGGAATCAAAATATTCTATACTAATTTTGCAATTCTTATGAGGAAAATATGAGTGCAAACAATGCAGGGGAGTGGGTGTTCGAAATGCAAATTGTTCGATATTTTGATTTTATAGTACAAATAGTGAATACATGTTTGATATTTTATTCTGCAGCCGTACTCTCACCGCAGTACATGACTGCATCTTGGACGATCTGACCTTCCCTGCAGAAATCGTTGGCAAGAGAATCCGCATCAAGTTGGATGGTTCCAGGCTGATCAAAGTCCACCTCGATAAAACTCAGCAGACAAACATTGAGCACAAGGTGAGAAAGCTAATATCATCAGCTAGAAATCAAGTTTCAGGAGAAGAGGAAGTCATCGTTATGGTTCAAAATACACGAGGAGAAATGAGGGTTAAAATTGATTTGTTTTATTAGGTTCAATGTCATTTAAGGACAGACTCCCCTGTATGCAATCATGTGTTGCGTTAGTGCATGTCTGTAATTTTTGGGAGGCTGCAGTATATTCATGTCTCTATATGTAATAATGGAATTCTTGTACTAAAGAAAAATGTTTTATAGCATATTGAACTTATCTAAACTTTTGTGAAGAAATATAAAAATAGAGATGCAATGCACATTGTGGTTTAAATCCAAAATGAAAATGGACTTCATTTCAACAGATTTTGAAAAGGGTATGATGAGAGCTATGTTTTTACCAGGAATAACTATGTCTGGATATTACGCTATTCTGAACCTTTTCATAATCTAATAAACAGAAGAACATTGTAAATAACAAAAAGCCTCCTATTTGTAATAGTCTGTATTAATTTAGGAAATTATAAAATCCTTAGAAAAAGCATAAGCATCATCATCGCATGATAACAAATTTCCAAGCATGTTCGGGTTCTAATGTCCGTCGGGTGAAGTGCAAAAGTTTTACCTGCTGCTCCCATCACATCAACATAATATGATAAAAGTATTCTTGCATTCTTATCTCTTATCCTTTTACTATTGAACACTTTCTTCTAAATTGTTTGCCACAGTCTCACTTTTGGCCTTGAGTTGAATGGATGCTCTGGTCACTTATGAGAGAAGGTTATCGTTGGTCCATTATGTACAATTATTTATCAATATCACTGTGGCCAAGTGGTTAAGGTATCTCAACATTACAACAAGTCCTCCACCTCTGGGTCATGAGTTTGAATCCGATGAGCGGCAGCAACAATCAGCTGCCAGGTACTGGCCACTGGTTGGGAGGTTTTCTCATCAGGTTGCTCCGGCTTTACTCAGTCTTCTAAACCTGGCTTGTCCTTAAAACAACCTTAGCTATTGATGACACTAAATTTTACAAAGCTGACCAAACCAAACTATCGCTACACTTGTATGAAAAGGATATGATGAGAAAATACTTTTCCAGGAACAATTCCGTGTCTGGATATATTACGCTATTCTGAACCTTTTTATGAAACTATTACAATATACAATAACAAGGTTTAAATAGTATATTGAAACAAAATCCATGAAAAAATTGTATATGTATGATGCTTCGAATAAACGTTGTACTCAAATTTTGTCTCTGTGCAAAACTTTTTCTTTGCTTAAATGATTTCTATCTAGCTACAAGTAATTTTCGTTGCTTCCACATATTCTAATTATAAAAGGAAAGAACACTGTAAAATAAAAAGAAACCTTGGATATTAATGACACTAAATTTAATAAAGCTGACCAAACTAAACTATCGCTTCACTTGTTTGAAAAGGATATGATGAGAGAATACTTTTCCAGGAACAATTCCATGTCTGGATATATTACGCTATTCTGAACCTTTTCTTGAAACTTTATAATATAAGATAACAAGGTTTTAATAGAATATTGAAAAAAAAAAAAAATTCATGAAAAGATTGTATATGCGTGAGGATTTTAATAAATGTTTTGCTCAAATCTTGTCTCTCTGCAAAACTTGCTTTGCTTTAATGATTTCCATCTAGCTACAAGTATTTTTCAATGTTCCATAATTTTCATTACCACGGTACATCCACATATTCCATCTTATAATTATAAATGCAAAGACCACTGTAAAATAAAAAAAAAGATAAGACAAATATTTCATGTGTTCGTTTGCTTAAGATAAAATGTTTTTGTTCTTTTCAGATGGATACATTCACAGCTGTGTACAAGAAACTGACTGGGAAGGACGTTACATTTGAGTTCCCAGAATATGTGCTTTAAGGCGGACTAAAAAAAAATAAAAAAAAAATGTGATACAAAAAGTGGTTTCTCATTAGTTTTGTAAAAAAATGTTGCCTGGGGGCAGCATCCGTCACAAATATTTGATCAAGATGTGGCATTTTTAGCCCACCATCATCATCAGATGGTGGGCTATTCAAATCGCCTTTCGTCCGTGGTCCGTGGTCCATCCGTCCGTCCGTTAACAATTCTTGTTACCGCTATTTCTCAGAAAGAGCTAAAGGGATCTTTTTCAAATTTCATATGTAGGTTCCCCTAGGACCATAGTTGTGCATATTGCATTTTGGGACCGATCGGTTAACAAGATGGCAGACAGACGGCCATCTTGGATTTTGATAGTTAAAGTTTGTTACCACTATTTCTCAGAAAGGACTGAAGGGATCTTTCTCAAATTTCATATGTAGGTTCCCCTAGGACCCTAGTTGTGCATATTGCATTTTCGGACCGATCGGTCAACAAGATGGCCGACAGGAGACCATCTTGGATTTTGGTAGTTAAAGTTTGTTACTGCTATTTCTCATTAAGTACTGAAGGGATTCTTCTCAAATTTTATATGTAGGGCCCTAGTTGTGCATATTGCATTTTGTAACTGATAGGTCAACAAGATGGCGGCACGGCCGGCCGCCATCTTGGATTTCATTGTTGAAGTTTGTTATCATTATTTCGTAGAAAGTACTATAGTGATCTGTCTCAAATTTTATATGTAGTGTGTTTGAAAAAATTTGAAAAGCAGGGAAAAGATCCCTCTTTCCATTGTCAGACATAGATCATTCTTTGGTGGGCGCCAAGATCCCTCTGGGATCTCTTGTTAATACAAAATTTGACCCGATAAGTGTCCTGGGCACTAACATCAAGGAATAATGAAACCAAATTTAGACTGACCTTTCACAAAAAAATCCACGCATGTTTTAGAAAATAAATACCTGGTATAGTAATTCGAAAAAGAAAAAAATCAAGAAACTATACAGTATTGATATTACCATGTATTTGATAAAGATTCAAGGTAAATTAACTCGAGGCCTTGAAAGGGAAAGTGGTACTTACTGGTTTGAAAACGTTAGTAGTGACTAAAATTATTTCTGGTCTTTGTCGTTCTATTGTTACCTGGTTATCGGCTCAGTTGACCAACATATTCTTGCTCAGTGTCTTTACACACAGATCTACACTGCCTCTGTGGTAGTGTAAGTTACATACTGTCGTAACTTGCACATGCTTTTTGAAACGGGCTGAATTTCATACATAAAACTTACACATGGATTTACACACATTCGTAACCCACTAATGACTCCTATTACAGGCTATAACGGAGTTATTACTAAATTTGTGCAGGGGTAGTATTAGTCGTCCAGTCTGGCGACAGTTCTTGTTCGCAGCTGTTGACTGAACACAATGATTTCAAACTGCGATTTCGCAGCTGTCAATGTGACGGACTACTTCGTACCGTATTCGACCCAATTGGCACCCTCCCTTTTTTGAGGCCTCAATTTCAATTGCCCTGGTTTGCAATAATTTTGTCTTATTTTTAAAAGCTTTTTTCCCCATTTTTTAACGCCTTGGGCGCTTATTGGACCGAATACGGTAACATGACTAGGTTTGATGTATAGCACTTTAAAAACGACAAAGGTCGTGCTGTTATGCAAATGTTTTGGGAATCGGAGTTATATTCTTGTAACGGCGCCACCCTTGTGCCCATTCAACATGTGTAGCGCTATAAAACTATATGGATAGGGGTATTCTACCGAAGGGTCATGAAATGCAAAACCCTATTCTTGTCAAGGATTTCACTTTTTGCGATCCCGAGGGTAGAATATCCCTATGCTTCCTTAAAGGCCCATTACCTTTCCGGAGCAAAATATAAAGGTTTCTTAAAAACATTAATAACATCAGAAAATGCATACCGATGACCTAAAATAAGGTTACGACACCAAACATATGCAAGATTTACTGCGTAATATATGAAAACGGTGGAGAGTCAATTCGCTGTTTTGCCGTCTGGCGCAGTGATAGTCAAATACCGCGCGGTATTTAGGACGACGGCGGGAAACATAATACGAGTTAATAATTTTTAAGACTCTTCAAAATTATCGATCTTGTTTTACATTCCCATTTTAAAAATCAAAAGCCGTTTCGGTAAGGTGGTGGGCCTTTAAATATCCCTATCCACGTATGAAAAGATACTTTTCTATAGAACCTTGCCATAGTTATCGCTAATATCCCTCCATTTGATTAGAAAACGGCGACTTACAAATCAATTCTCTATGGAAATTGCGTTGATCTTTTAAACGTAAATCCTGTTTTGACCGTTGAAATAATACCAGCCTGGTTTTTTTAATTGACTGGAAGCATGCACATGTTCACCCTATATATAAACAAGAATTCCACAGAAGTGGATGTGTCGCCTGCACCGCATCACAAAAAATAGTTATTTGCAGTTGAAAATATTGTTAATAATTAGGTGAAGTTATCAAGTCCCGTAACTCTTGCAAATATTGACGGATTTTAGACCAGTATTGAACCCATTGAAGATCTCATTGATATAAAGCAATATACCAAATTTGGTTGAAATCGGACAATAAATACTAGTTATCGAGCGGAAACCATGTTTTGCCGATTTTAAAGTCCCGTAACTCTTGCAAATATTTACGGATTTTGACCAGTATCGAACCCATTTAAAATCTCATTGATATAAAGCAATATATCAAATTTGAATGAAATCAGACCATACATACCAAAGTTTTCGAGCGGAAACCATGGATTTATCTATTTTGACGATTTTGAAGTCCCGTAACTCTTAAAAATATTGACGGATTTTGATCATTATTAAACTCATACGAGATCTCATTGATGTAAAATTTGTTTGAAATTGGATGATAAATATTTAAGTTATCGAGCGGAAACCATGGATTTGTCTGTTTTGACGATTTCGAAGTCCCGTAACTCTTGCAAATATTGACGGGTTTTGACCCTGATATACAACAATATATAGTTACCGCACGGAAACCGTTTCCCGGACGCCGACACCTACATAGTGATACCTAAGTGTCGCCCTTGCGTTGCAAGCGACACAAAAAGGAGACAAACACAACCCTACAAATTACAGACCAGAGCTCACTCACCTCAATTTCATACAAACTTATATCATAACAAGCTCTTCAATGAAACACCTCGAAAACAATAACATTCTCTATGATTTACAACACGGATTCAGACCGTCTGATAATGCGAAACACAACTAGTCACTTATATACATGAATTAACACAGCAAAAAAACAGACATCATCATCAAATTATGGACTCTGCCAAAGTATTTGACAAAGTCCCACACCAACGCCTACATAGTCCAGTAAAAATACGAAAAATAGAGGCCTAACCTCCAAATAATTGCAACAGAATTTGTTTTCTGCTTTTTGGGTTGGAGGATCTAAGTATTTTGCCATGAAAAAAGTCGCCAAAAATCATATGTTCGGAAAGTCGTTTTTTCAACACCCGGAAAATAAGAAAATATGTAGAAATTACACTTTTGACCACTTTTAAAGTACAATATCTGCTATACTTGAAATATGAAATCGGGTATATAGTAAGACGAACTTTAGGTTAGTACAAATAAGTTGAAATGATATAATAATTTCAGTCAATCCAAGAAATAAAGAAGGATGAAAACGGCTCAAAACCTTTTGAATTTAGCTAGCATTACCGTTTCTGTTCTTTTTAGATGCAAACATTTATAAAATCTTACCCTGAACTATATCAGTTTGTGTTTTATGCCTTAAAGAATTACATTTTCTTTCACATCAATGCATGATCGATAATACATTAGCTAGAAAAAACCTAAATATTAACATGTCAAGTTGACTGATCGTGCCAATTTGAAGTGTTTTTATACTTAGATTGTTGGCAAAACGCCCATTTTGGTAGTTAATATTTCGAAAGATAAAAAAACAAATGCTTCAAAATATGTTATATCCTTTTTTGTATATTTTGTACTTGTTATTTTTATCATTTGTTGTAAAACCGGTATAAATATGCACATCTTATTTAGTTGTAAAAACTTCCTATCTCGTTAATTTGGCTGAATACCAAAATAAGTCCATAAATCTGCAATACAAAAATCTTAATTTTTCGAATATGCTTTATTCGTTTGTCATAAAATTTTGCCAGGAAATAAATCAGAAATGTGATGATTTTCAGCTTTAAAATTGAACTTGAACTTTCATTTTATTCCTGAATCTCATTGAAAATTATACAACCCCCATCCAGTTCCATCATGGAAAAATGAAAAAACTGACCTATGCAAATATTTGATCAAAAAGAAACTTCAATCTCACTTTATAAAGAGCGCTCCATCATGGTGGTAATTTCTGCCAAAGGATTTTGCAATCTGATTAGTCACAAAATATATATTCACATTTTTGACATTTCAACTTAAGGACTTAGCCAATTAGAGAAGTTTAGTCAAATTGGCACTAAATGAGGATTTGATCGACCTCACGTCTTTTATATTTGGGGATATCTTGATATAGTAGTCTCTTTTAGGTAAGTATAGCCTATATAGAATTTGAATTAATAACTATCTAAACACTTGAGACGGTACTTACTGAATAAGTCTTGAGTGAAAAAGACATTATTCAATTTGGACTTCAAAATGTCCTTGGAAAAGGCCAAAAGACCAACTTTGAGCAACCATATTATCTCAGGTAGTGAAAGTAAAATGTTTTACTTTTAAAACCTTTAATCAACAAGTTTTATTTAAAAAGATTCCACCAAAATGAGTATCAATCGTATTGTTGATAATAACAATTTTTTATCTTAACAATCCAACAAAAGCATATTTGGCTGTTACAAGGACATAATTATGCAATTTTCATGGTGTCATACTTTTTCCCTGTGTTGATTTCAACTTAGGTTTTTGACAATCTGTGCTGTCCTTATAACGTTCTTGTCATACATTAATCTAGTATCTCATGATAACCATGTAAGTTTATATTTGGCTTCAAATTTTGCAACTTATGCAAATATCTCTATTTTTTCTGATTTTTTGGGGGTCAAGTAAAACACTTTCCCAAATTTTTATTTGTGGCTACTTTTTTACTTGTAGAAAACAAAGTCAGGTCTGTATGAAAAACAAAGAAAAAATTCTGTTGCAATTATTTTGGGGTAACACCCTATCTTTACTGGACTATACAATACAAACTAAAATATTACGGTATCACAGGACAAACACTTACATGGATTACAGACTTCTTATCACACCGCAACTTGAAAGGAAACAATCAGAAAACTACCAGCAATTAAGTTACATCAGGAGTACCTCAAGGAACCTGTTTGGGCCCAATGCTTTTCCTTATATACATAAACGACTTCCCAGAATACATCAAACACAGCACCCTCAGACTCTTTGCAGATGACAGCATAATATACAAAACCATACACAACACACAAGATGCACTAGTAAATTACAAGAAGATCTAGACGCAGCAGGTAGGTGGGAGGAAGATTGGTTAATGTCCTTCCACCCGGACAACGCACAAAAACCAATATATACATATAAACTCCACGACCACAAATTACAACAAGTAATATCTCGCAAATATCTAGGATTCACGATACAAAATAACTTACGATGGGACACACACATCAACAACATAACTGCAAATGCTAACAAGACACTAGGATTCTTGAAACGAAATCTACAGATAAACTCACAACATATAAAAGAACATTCTTACAAATCCATAGTCAGACCCAAACTGGAGTACCGCTCCTCCGTATGGGACCCCCACCAGACAAATCAAATCATGCAAATTGAAAAACAACACAACGTAGAGCAGCACGCTACACAACAAGCAGAAACCACAACACAACTTCTGTACCAGACATGATGGAAAACCTCAACTGGGCCTCACTACAAACACGCAGAACAAGAACACGTTTAATATTATTTTATAAAATAATACACCAACATGTAGTCAAATCTTCATCTGACAGACTACAGGACAAGACAATCACGCCCATTCACATATAGACTTATAGCTGCCACCAAAGACATATTCAAACATTCATTTTCCCACACACAATTAAACAATGGAACATCCTCCCGGGTGGCTACAGTACAAAGCACTACACTAGAGGTCTTCAAGTCACATATCCTAAAAACAGAACTTAAAGACCTAAACCCCACTCCCTAAACTCTATATTTTTATCTTATAACTATAACTTAAAAAAAATAACCTCTACCTTCATAATCACTGAAAATAACTTTTTTTCACAATCACGCCCCTGCCAATCCGCACAATATAATCATCGCCATCGATGTATTTATGGCACCAAAAAGAAGAGGAGGCTGTATTGTATGGCTTGGGTAGCCACGTAATGCAGCCTCGGACGACATGAGAGTATCCCACGTGATAAGTATTACACACATACAAAGGTCTCAACTGTTTTAGTGGGGATTGCGCTAGGTGTTTTTTCCCAATGAACGAGAAACATTTCACATAAACATACACCGCTCGTTATCGTAATGATGTATTTGCCATTAAAATTTTGCATCATTAACATTAATTTTAAACTAAAAACAGGCAACGGAATTAACGACGAGTTACCAGTAGCCGATGTTATGGTGGCATATTTCTGCCATCGTGTTACGGTAACGCGACCTAAAACGACGGCAGAAATATGCCACTTTACGATGTTTATTAGCCTTCTACACCAGTTCGTAACTTATTGCACTTGGAACCAGTTGGTCTAAGTGAAAAAAGAAGAGATAAAGGGTAACGAAAATAAATATTTTTATTAAAAATAGTCGAATTTGTTCAGCATTTCTCAGGTGGTATTGAAATATATCTTCGTAATTACATAATTAAAAAATTGTCATGATATCAGACGATGGCATTGTATAGGTTGTATCCACGGGTATTTGCAGACTTAGAAAATAATCTGACGGCATGTCTAACAATCTAAAGCTATATTACTATTCATCTTTTAATATGAGGGGAAATTGTACAGTTTGTTTAAATCCAACTATTTAGGCCAAAAAATAATATGTTACCCGACCGTCCCCAATTTTTTACACCCCCATGACCCTAATTTTCTTTTCCACTTTTCTACGAAAAAAAAAATAAGAGTCGTGATTTTGATCTCATACTCCGGTTCCGGCCATTATTTTTGAGTGATCTCGACCTATCAACTATATTGGGGTTTTTTTCAAATGTAACCCTAAACAGACATATTATTATTATTATTTTTTTTTTGCCTTATTGAAAAAAATGAAATGGACACATAGAAGAGAAGTAGGTAAGTAACCATTAGATATTGACGTTGGACTTAAATACACCCTCTAAAATGTTAGTATTAGCATTTTCCTTCTTTTAACTTAATTTTGGTAACATTAATGCTTTATCACTTCAGTACTTTGATTAAATCCCTTAAAGTGAAGTGGGGTGACGTAGGTCGCGTGACCGACTTGCCAGCCTTGACTTCAGAGAATTACTACCAAGACATCCTAAATAAAATCTTTATTAAAACAAAAATCAGATGATGGGTTAGTATGGTGTCGACTGTCCTTGATTACACCTTCGTTGTTGGCGACATGAACACAGTGTTGTTTGGGAGTTGGATACAAGTTCCATCAGATATATCTGTGTATGCAACAGCCACGTCAAAACAGTAGGAGTATTGTATCTGAAAGTAACGGAATTAAATCATTCAAATCTAAAGATACAAAATACAAAGAAGACATTAACTCATCAATGTAACAAAAGGCAACATTTGGACATTCACACATTGAAGTGCAAGTGTAATAACTACGTTCTGCTGATCTGCATATTGGACGAATTAAGAAGGTTCTTGTAACTTTTAGTATACAGATGTGGCGTACTAAGTTCTGTACGACTTTTTGCCAATGATGAGACGTTCTTGTGGTTGTTTTGTATGACCTTTGACCAAGGATGTAACCTACTAGCCAGGTTTTGTATGACCTTTGACCTAGGATGAAACCTACTTACCAGGTTTTGCATGACCTTTGACCTAGGATGAAACCTACTTGCCAGGTTATGTATGACCTTTGGCCTAGGATATAACCTACATGTACTTACCAGGTTTTGTATGACCTCGGGCCTTCGGATCTGCAGATGTCGGACCGTGTGGAAGATGTCAACACGGTTATACCAATCGATACATTCCATCATGTTACAGACAGCACAATACAACCCGCATCGTTCAGCACCGTCCCTGAAAACCCAAAACATTCATTAAAGTTGTTCCAACAAGTTGCGCTTTCATTAATTTATGAAGTGGCGTTTGATAATTTTATCCGTACTGATATAGCAACTATATTTACACGCTATTTCACGTATTTCAGGTATTTAAATATTTTCTCATACATGACAACCTGTCTATAAAGGTCACTGGGGACAAAGAAGAATACTGGTCTTAATAGGCAAATCGTCTTAATACACAGGAGGTCAATTGTCCTGAAATAGTGCATTGTGCACCCAAATAGTGATCTCATTTCGAGTTAAGCAGTTGGTTTTCAAAATACTGTAATTAAATGCACACGTAGTTACGGTACCGACCTACATACGACGGTGACTCGGCCTTGACCTTTGTTCTCTTGCCATTTTTGCGTCTCCTGGTGAAGGGAGATGAGACTTGCGCACATCGGTGGAAGCTGCTCTTCCGTCTTCCATGTTGGCAAGTAAAATACCGCAACTTCTTGCTCCTCATTCTACAACCATAAGATTGTAATATAAATCAAGGACATATCAACGTGACTTGTTTGTAAACATACATCTAATAGCTGCTCGCTTAGTGGTACAACACGGATGATCCGAATCTTCTGGAATAACGGGTTTCTACTATATTGACCCTTAAATGTTTATGAATATAGTACAGATCACAAGAACTGAAATGATATTAATAACAGTGGATATATTTGTTTTCTACGGTAGCTGGGAAAGGACATGAAAAATAAAAAGTTAGTGCGAGCGAACGCGATAGTATTGCATGCGAACGCAAAAGTATTGCATGCGAACGCAAAAGTTTTGTGTGTGAACTCAATCATAGTTTTGCGGTCGTACGCAATAACGCTTTATTTGCCATATCCTTTCCCAGCCATCGTAGTTATCAGAACATACTCGTGAGATTTTTATTCAACAGCCTGAGGTTACTTACATCGCGTGTCAACATGAACGTCTCCCTCTGTACACCATGCGACCCTACGCCAGTGTCTACCAGCCGCAGAGAGAACGCTCCGTGGGTCTGTTCCTGGTCTGTTTCAGGGAGAATAGAGACACCCTACACCGAAAAATAAAAGATTAAAACAATAAATGATTGATCTAAAAATAGACTTACCGACATAAGAAAACTTCACTTAAAATGGTTCTCATCTGCTACAAAACACTAATTGATGGCTTCATCCTTATTTGTGCAAATAGCTTTCTCTTAAAATCACTGCATATTTGACTGAAAGTATAATTATATGTACATCTATCTATAGTATACTCTCAACAGAGGTATTTGTTTGTCTGTAAAGAACAAGCGAATAAGATATAAACATATTTATTGCGATGAATGCCCGAAACACTTACTTTTTCGTCCAGTGGAATGTCGAGACAAACTATTACATTACATCTCTGCTCATAGATCATTTGCCAGAAGTTCTGTATGGAGGAGGACACTGGTATCTCCGTGACAACGTAGTCTGGCTTGTTGCCTAGGTTCTACAAAACAAGAGCAAGTCAGGACAGGAAAGATAGAGATGCACCCAGATATTCATAGTGCTCATTTCGAAGTTATTAGACCATCTGATGAATTATATTAAATGGACAAACATGAACATTTACAGATGATGAAAACTCAATGTGGTTGGATTTTAGAAACCAAAAAAGGCGGTCATATACCGGTATTATCGAATTTAAAAATGGATAATTCCAATGGTCGTAGAAAAAATGATGAAAAATTTCCCCCATAACAAAATCCAAAATAGCAAAATAAAATGATTTATCTTTGATCATGATTTCAAAAATTTCCGATTTCTCCAAAAAGCTATAAGTATACATACGGGCATAGTGACAGCATTGATGTAATCCTCTTCCTCATTGGCCAATACCACTCTGTAGTCGTTCACTGAAACAGACGGGGGTTCCGGTCACAGTAATGTTTTAATAATGTTGATGACGACACAACGACATTACAAAATAAACAAAGAGGAAAACAATGAAGTGAGTTATTATTCAATGTAAATTTCTGTGACGATATATGGGTATCCCACCGCTGCCACCAAATGTAACTTGCGGAGGCCGGGGCCCGAACCAATGGAGCGATCACCCATCCATGAGCAAAAGCAGCCTGCGCTCGACGATGTTTAAAGCTACGATACACAGACGTAGGCCTAACATCTATCGCACAGCCACAAAACTAGCTATCGGACATTGTGGTTGATATGCCTAAATCCATACCTGTATCTCCTAACTGGAAAGCATGCCGTTGATAAGTTTACACCATTTTTTTTCTGTATATGCAGCATATTTCCAACATTTGTGTTAGTACCAATAAGCTAAGGCATATAAAAGCTTTATGCAAATACAGAGGTGCAACCTGGACCATGTTGGATTTAAATGAGATGATTTCGTATGTGGATGTTACAAATGGATTCTTTGTGTCTTTCGCCTATGATAGCACCCCTTATCACAACATGTAACATTTTCTGTTCAACGCATACAAGATAATAACTAACGAATTACACCGCTTTTTTGACCCACCTGGTAACACCGTTGTACCGTTTTTACAGGAGTTCTGGTCTTGGTGGGCGATAGAGTAAGCTTCCCCGCCATACCTCGGACGGAGACGCTGCAACCTCTATGGGAATCAAAGAGCATGGATTAATGGTGAGCATTAGAATAAACTTCCCCGCCATACCTCGGACGGAGACACTGCAACCTCTATGGGAATAAAAATACATGGATTAATGGTGAGCATTAGAATAAACTTCCCCGCCATACCTCGGACGGAGACACTGCAACCTCTATGGGAATAAAAATACATGGATTAATGGTGAGCATTAGAATAAACTTCCCCGCCATACTTTGCACAGAGACACCGCAACCTCTATGGGAATCAAAGTACATGGATTAATGGTCAGCATTAGAATAAACTTTCCCGCCATACCTCGGACGGAGACACTGCAACCTCTATGGAAATCAAAGTGCATGGATTAATGGTGAGCATTAGAATAAACTTCCCCGCCATACCTCGGACGGAGACACTGCAACCTCTATGGGAATCAAAGTACATGGATTAATGGTGAGCATTAGAATAAACTTCCCCGCCATACCTCGGACGGAGACACTGCAAGTTCTATGGGAATAAAAATACATGGATTAATGGTGAGCATTAGAATAAACTTCCCCGCCATACCTCGGACGGAGACACTGCAACCTCTATGGGAATAAAAATACATGGATTAATGGTGAGCATTAGAATAAACTTCCCCGCCATACTTTGCACAGAGACACTGCAACCTCGACAGAAAACAAAGTACACAGATTAAATCAATCTTTCTTGTCGGGTGATTCATTCTTTTACTGTATTATGAATAAAATATTGTCATTCTTAAGCATTGAGTGAATGGATTGGTCACGAAAATCATACGTAGATATGAGGATACATATATATATCATATATCGCTAAAAGCGGTGATATTTTTCCAATGTGTATTAGTTTTGATGATATGTCATTGTGCCTACCTCGTACTCCTCCCGTACCGCCTGTGTATGGGACCCGTCACTGTTGATATTCCAGGTCTCCCGCAAACTTTCCGCCTCCACTAAAGATCCTGGACACAGGAACATCTCCATTAGGACGGTGTGCAGGAATACGTACTGCTCCTTAAGAAAGGTTATATCAAAAAGAAAGATAAGGAGTCACAATGAGACACAAATGACACAAACATTAATCTTTTATTTTCACGTATGTTATTCACAACATTTTGTCGTGCCGATACGTTAATATAACGTAACTTTAAGTGTGATTCTTTCTCATTCTTAATTCTTAAAAAAAAAACAACGCTTGCTTAATTATTCCTCTTAGTGTGAGTAAAATCCAAAGTTCCTATTGGTTCTGATTTAACATTTACACTTACAATCGTCTGCACCATTCGGGGACGGCATCTCCTCATGTATTCTACGAACAGATGGATCGTCACTTGACCTGTCTGACGTCCCTGGTCGCTCAAAGCGTTCATTGCAATGAATGTTCCTGTACGTCCAACTCCAGCACTAAATAGATAAATATATTAATAGGGCTACACTATATAATCAATATTAATGTTACTTATAAGGTTATTTTTATTAAACTTTTCGACGTTTTGTTTGATTGCATGTATAAAGTAAAATAAAAAAGTGAACGATATTATAGTGTTAACGTATTAGCACAGACGAAATATTCGTTGCCAATGCAAACGAAATCCGGATATATCGACGATTCACCAGCGCAACCCTCTCGAGGGGTCACTATACGTCCCGTCCCTGATTAAAAAGTAGGGGGGGGAGGTGCAAAAAATTATATAAATTTTCATTTTTGGTACCACATCGACATGTTTGTATTAAATACTTATTTGGGTTTATCAAAGATCTTATTTCCTACCTGCAATGTACAACCATTGGACCAGCGGTGTTGGAGTGTTGACTGATCACACGGTCATGGAACAGGATTAACGGAAACGCTTCCGGAACGCCATGATCTGGCCAAGCTGTGAACTGGAACTGGGTTACCTTCCGGGACTCGCTTGTCTGACAAAATGAAAACGTATATTTGTTATTTAGTATTGTTTCGTGACAGTTACAATATGATCATGATGAAAAGAAAAATTATCTACTGTTGTTCGTTTGTTAGGTTTGGAAGGGCTTAAAAAAGCTCGGCATGGTATCCAATCCCTCTGTCAGGGTATCGTATTCATGACATCGTTTTAATAATTCACTGGATTGAATATTATCAACTATTTCTTTCGAACTGATCATTTTTATCGGTCATCATTAAATGAACATAAACATGTAAACAAAATTTATTTCATATCCCGATGAAGATCAAAATTAGTTACATAAATGCTTATAAGTAATTTTTTCAGACTACTGTTAACATAAGATATGTCTAAACTATGATTCTATGGAATTTCCAATGGGTTATTTCTTCTGAATAACTATACAACGTCGACATCTCTATGTTACACAATAGTCGCGCTAAATTGCCAATCAGAAAATTGGATTTAGTATAAAAAAATAATTATAAACACATATTATCACTAATATTTGCTTTACGGCCACAGTGTAATTCGACATAATCAGTAATAATGTCATCATGATTGAAAACAGTCATTCTGCCTATAAACAAATTTACACTTTTGATCATTTGAACGCATATTACTTTAAACTCGAGTTTCATCTTCAGGTACATGTAGTTTAATATTCTATTTATTGACTTGAGATTTATTCAGAGGGATAATTAAATATCGTACTACCTGTGAGTCTGTGATACAGAAGGTCCGGAGCTTGTAGACAGGGAAATGATATTCATACTCCGTTGTAATACTGAGGTTACCGACCGACATTTTCTCGTTTTCTCCTGGCCAGTACTGTACGCATTTAACCTATGAAAGTACACACACAAATTTAATTAAGCATAACCCAATTTGTAAGTTTCAAACAAAGACTGTTTTTAATACAGTTTTGACAGGCCATTCTTACCTTTTCATTTTCCTGCAGTTCTGTCAACATAACGATCTCCTCTGTGCGTTCCTGCCAAATCATCCGCCAGAAATCATCAATGGTGTGTTTCAGAGGTCCTACAATGTATGGAGTTGTAAATTGAGTCGTGAAATGTTGCAACATATTGATGCGGTGTCAAGGATGATAGACCTAATATAGTCGCCTTTCACTATCACGCAACGGGGAGAGCATGTACATGTTTTATGCAGATAAACATATTGCCACTGACTAAGCCACTACTATATGTGCTAATGATGAAAGACCCAGACGTATTGATTTCAGACTGTAAACCACCTTATTTTCGCTGTCCTGGCTAACGGCTTATTGTACTCATAGTTGAATCTTTTTCGCGACGATTTATTTTAATGATTAACCCCCGCAAAATACGCAAAATTTAATGACACACACCAATAAGTTGGTTTACTCGTGTTGGTACTGCTGTGTTGAGTGTGTTTAGATACAATGAAGACAGACACACGTGTTTTGAATTACAAAACAAAACAGTATACTTTACCCTGTGTTGCGATGTAGGCTTTCGGCTGTTCGAAATTCTACAAAGAAATGGCGATACATGTTTCGAATTAGGCACAACATGAGAATTGTGATGTGAGAATTATGATGCGCTTTATGAATTGGATAAACTAAACCGGAAAATGGCTATATAAGTGTTACATAGAATGAATCTTGAATGTAATATTTAAGGATTAACTTGAAAAGATTTTTCGTTTTATTGAGATGCAAATTAATGCAAAAGCAATTGCAGTACAATGAGTTTCAGAGTTAAGTGATACGTCCGCATATCATATAATGATGAATACATTAACGACATAACAAATTGTTATCAACATCACCATGTTTTAGCACAAACCTACCTGCGCGAAAAGCGAAAAAAGAAAATTTTCACGCAAATGTAAGTTTAAATTCCTTAAAACAAATAACCTTTTTTCCAGTGCAGAAATTGGAATAGACCCTTACATTCCTCAATGCCATATTTACATGTACATTGCGCACGTCAAATGAATGTTGTTATACCCAATCCAATCTATCTGTTTACTTACATCAATATAGCTGGCGTTAATGAAATCGTTTTCCTCGTCGTTTTTGGTTACCAAAGTTACTCTGGATTCATCAACTATGATAATATAATGTTATTTTTTAATCAGTATTACAGAATTTGATTGTTTTCAGGTCAATGTGTACACTTATTATAATTGTCAACTTCGTTTTTCAGGCGATGACGTTTATGATAGGAACTTTCAATGTTACTTGTAAGGTGATAACAAACTTATATTCTTTAAAAAAAGAAATATAAATATAAAAACATGATAATAAAAAAATTTGAATAAAATCAAATTAAAAAAAAGCAATAAAAACTCCACTGTTTTGTGTGCTTTACCTTGCTGATATTTTTTGTTACTGTGCTAGTATAAATAACCGGAAATGACGTACATGTAATTGTAAAGTCCCACTACATATAGATACGACCTTATCAATGGAACATTATCTACTCACACGTGGTAATATTGGCGTATCGGTTCTTTTTCGAGTTTTTCTTTTCGGTTCCGACGGTACATTGACTAACATCAGCTCCCGGGAGACTCTGATGAATAAATGTGCATTCATTTAATATGAACATCCCGTATGTCTTTAGTTGACGTCATATATCATCTTGGTTTCGAGAGCCGTTTGTTAACAATGTTTTCGAGGAAATTAATTGAGATACAGATAAAGACTGGTGAAAGTATCTTCAACGAAATTCAACTAAAAGTGATTAAAAGTAAAACTTACGTTGAAATCTTTGCTGAAAAGAGCCCTATCCTTCATCATTAGTATGTGATCCTGGATATCCCCCACGGCGGTACTCTTGGCTTGACTCGGCGAGAAGGAGGAGAGGTTACAGGGAACTAGAAGGGCGGTGTTCGCATCAGAGTAGTCCTTCTCCACAGGATCAGGAGTGCCTGCAAAATCAAAACAATCGATAAAGGGACTGGTTTTTCAAAGGTACCTGTTTACAAGATACCATATAGTCGATTATTTTCGTGGGGATGATATTTTCGCGATTTCGCGGCACATTTCTTTGATCGCGAAAATTTCATACACGAAATGTTGTGAAATGTTTGAATCATTTTTACCAGATCTCGAAAAATAAAATTAAAAAAAAAAAACAAAAAAAACCGCTCTAATATAATTCCATCTTTTTACCTAAAATCACGAAAATTTTAACCCGCTGACGTAATTAGGTATACGTTATCATAATTCTATAACTTACAGAGGTACGCCTTAGTCAGTGTACAAGTCTTGTAAAGTACCATGATGGAATAAACACCGGGCAACATGTTTTGTACATAAAACACGCATTGCCCTTATCAATGACAAGTGTCACGTACCGAAGAGAAAACAAACGTGGGTTCCTGGTTTTGAAGTTAATTAATTGATTTCACCATTTTTTTTTAAACAGAAAAAGAAGAGAAGGAAGCCGCGCATATGTAATATTAATTGGTTTTATATTTGGCACTTTATAAGTATAAACTCTTTTTGTAGGTATAAACTCTCTCACATGATCATGAAAATGTATCTCACCATCCATCTTTGTGGTGGCGATGTCGTCATTACTCCCGTAGGCCTTGGCTGCTGCTGTAATGTCGGGCAGTGGTAGTCCATTAAAACCTTTAAAACTGTCGCCTTTCTCCAGATCGTTGTTTCGTTTCTGACGCATTCTTCGTCTGATTTCAAATAGGAGGAAGACAATAGATTGAGAGTAAAATGAATTTGGTAATCGAAAATTTTAGTCAATTTAACGATTTACAATTGTACTTATCAATATAAAGGATTTCAGCATGTCCAAGTGACCAATTTGTATCTAATTGTTTGATAAGATACAAGAACGAAATAAAAAAAAATGATTCTGAAAAATTGTTTTGCCTGGTTGCTTTATTTATAACAAATACAGCCGCTTTACGCAAAAATCCGTCTTTTATGAAGCATAATAAAACTGGACGCCTTAATTCTTTAAATACCATGCTACTTCTACGAAAATGTTTCACTTGGGCTGGGTTCAAATTACAGATGAATACAAACCTGTATGCGTATATCGTGGCGATGAGAGCAGATATGAGTAGTAGAGATACTACTATCCCAACCAGAACGACAAGATTATTCTTCGAACAAGTGAATCCTCTACAAGTAGGAGTCTTTTTACGATTGGGGTAAATTTGTTCTACTTCTTGAAAGCCCTTTGTAAATTTTGTTGTTTCCTCTGGGGGGTTGACTGCACTGGTGGTTTGTGATGTGTTCTCTGTACCTATGTCTGTCACAAATAACGTCGGGCTTATGGTTTCCATTCCCGTAGTGGTTTCTGGGGTATAGGTGATTTCTTCTGCCAAAGGTATATCAGAACTTACAGTGTCCGTGTCTGTTGTTATTACCACAGAATCATTCATAAAATCATCTAATCCATCACCTGACCAGTCCGAATAAGTAGTCGTTTGAATGGAGCTCTCTGCTGTTGAAGGAGAAGAGGTCGTATTGTGTGGAACTCTGTACGAAACGTCTGTGGTGTTATCAGCGACGTTGGAATAAGATGTTTGCCTTTTTACTTCAGTAGATTCACCTGTTGTTAAATCATTGGTTTCTTTAGAAGCACTTTCACTAAAAACAGTCACTGACATACTGGATGAAGCAGTGGCTGTGACTACATCTTCCTTGGTTGGGACCTCAGACATGCTGTCGGTCGTGGAGCTAAGTCCGGTGGAATCGATTTCAGTATTTCCATAAGATACGGTTGAAATAGTGGGTGAAAAGGATTCCGTAGTATTAAGTCCAGTGTGATTCATTATATCAATGGATGAGGTAGAGGAACTGTCATCACCGGACGAATATGTAGTAACGCCCTGCGTCTGGTCAGTTTGTCCAGATGTAACCGCTGCACTTCCGCTACCTGGGGTAAATACATCCGGTGTAGTTTGTGGCGGAATCGCCGGTGATGTATTTGTGTCTGAAGTCGCTGTTACGGCTTCATCACCATCTGTTTCAATGCCTGATATTGAGGTGACGGTCATGGATTTTGTCGTCATCTGTGTTGTTGTTTGTACTGATGTTGACAATGCACCTGCCGTTGTTTTTGGTGTTGTTGGTGTTGTTGGTGCTGGTGTTGTGGATGATATTGTTGTTGATGTTGTTGTTATTGGTCGAGTTGTCGATGGAGTTGTTGTTGTTGTTATTGGTTGAGTTGTCGATGGAGTTGTTGTTGTTGTTGTTTGAGTTGTCGATGGAGTTGTTGTTGTTGTAGTTGTTGTTGCCAAAAATATATATTTTTGTATATTTTACAACAGACTGTATTTATTTAACATTGTTGTAGTTTATAATTCATCCTGTATTAAATTACTAGTTGGTTGATACTAAAAGTTTACTACAAGTATATCTATATCTTTTCACTTTGATTTATAAAATCCTTTCAAAATAATTTTATGATGGAATTACTTTTTCAATTTTGTTACTTGAATGTTGTATAATTGTGGTATTACGTTCCCCTTTACCTTTATTGCATAAGAATCCATTCCATCCAGTTGCACATGCGCCCGGGCAGTTTCCGGTTACTGAATCACACGTATCTCCTCCTGCACATGCGCCACACTGATTGTCACATTCTGCTCCCCAGCGGCCAAGCATGCATCCTACGTAACATGACAATAAGGAAACTTTACTATAAAAACATTAACGTTTTTATTACTTCACCTTTTAACACGGTCCCAAACTGATCCTTTATTAACAGTAGAAACTACCTGGGGGACTGTACGAAAGAATTATACGATGAACCGTGAATGGACCTTTCATTAATCAGCAGCACCTTCTAAATGATATAAATTGTAGGATTACATCATTATCAAAACTTGATCAATCCAATATCATCGGAGCTGAGATGATCTGAAAATAAAAAAAACCCAAAAGGATATGTCTCTACTTATGATCAGGAATACTTTTTGTCGAGTCTCGAGTTTTGAGGCAACTTTTCGAGTTTCGAGGATAGCGTCAAAGTAACTGATATAAAATGTGTAGACTTTTTAAATGGCTGCCAATCAGCTAAAGTGCATGATAGATAAAAGAAGATTTAAAGAAAGGTCTGTGCCAACAAGTAAGCCTATTCAACCTACCGTAAACCTCGACTTCACAAAAGCGTAGTTCGGCGGGCCTGATGACGTAGACACTACGTATGGACTGGCTGACACAATGGTTGGTGGTATCCATGGCGCCATCCGACGGTATGTCATCATAGTTTGTGTAGCAGTTCTCCTTCTTCGACGCTGACGTAGTGTTAGACAGCCTGATACGGATGTTTTTCATCATTTGTAAGTCCGAATTAGAATCTGATAAAAAAAATGAGAAAAATATTATTTAAAAAAATTTCAAATCATATCAATTATTTCGATGTGCATTGTATAAAATTTAGATAGGCTTAACAAGTACAGATGTAGAATTAATAAGGACTGACTTTATAAAGAAACCGAAATCCCAATATTCTACTTTATCCTTTCATTCATTGGAATCATCTTATTCGTCTACCTTATTAATAATAACTTTGAGAACATTGTTTTTTATAAATGTTAATATTATGAGCTGAAAGTAAATTTGGTTATAATCTTTAAATAGATGAGATAAGGACAATTCTAAAGTATAATATAGATAAAACATATAAGTAGGAAAAACTTGTTACAAATGCTTATGGCTCGTTACTCGATCTAGCGATGTACCATTGAATACGTCAATATCTTACGTCCATATAACGTCAAAACCTGACTTTATAATGACGTCAGATTGGACCGTCTATTCTAGGTCAGATTCTGACGTCTAAAAAACTTTCACATCCAACTTGTATCTGACCAAAATCCGACATTGGATTCTGACGTCTCTATGACGTCTGCATGACGTCGTGTGCCTGCTGGGCTAATATTTAAACGACTCTTTGATTGCTATTTCCAGCACTTACCTGTGTACTTTAAAATAACATTAACCTTTCCCAGTGGTATGGTAACTGCACTGATATGTTTGTATGGAATAGAAACAGTATTGATAGGCTTGGTACCTGTACTACTATGTCTGATGATGACACGGTGAACGTTCCGCAAAGCCCTCAGATCGATCCAGATCCGGGCCCGGGGCCGCTTTGTGTACTGTATACATGTCTCCGTATCCCCGTCCGCTGCCTCTCCTACATTGGGGATTTTGTTGGAGCGGGGCAATATCATCAGTCGCTCTGTCAGTGTGAATAGTACATTATACACAATATTATATCATACAAAATACTACATTATACAAAATAGTGCATTATACAAAATACTACATTATACAAAATATTACATAATACAAAATACTACATTATACAAAATAGTGCATTATACAAAATATCACATTACACAAAATATTACATTATACAAAATATTACATCATGCAAAATACCACATTATACAAAATATTACATTTTACAAAATATTACATTTTACATAATATTACATTTTACAAAATATTACATTACAAAAATAGTCTTCAGAAGATCAGGACTAAACCCCGCCACTGTTCTAAAAGTTTGGTTCCTTTGAATTCATTATATTACTAATAAATAAAACAATGATGGACATAGATAAAAAAAAAAAGGTAAAACAACACAACAATGAATAAACAAAAACTGAAGCGGTTAATAAAGACCGGGAGTGCTATGCCTTTCTACCGAGAGCTGCTCGCGCTCTGTATATCAAATCCTAAAACACCCTTTACACAAGTTTGGTACCGGCACTGCCTGTTATATGGGTTATTTACGGTACAGGTACTATCAAAACTACAACTAAAGCAAATTCTGGTAATGACAAAAAACGGTAATGCCATCGGAATTTATAGAAAAAAAACTATTTAGATAATTATTCCTTTTTTTTAAATCAAAATACTGTTTCTATTAATGCATTATGTAGCTACTTTTATATACATGTACAAGGTTTGTAAATAATACTAAGTCATATTTTGTAATTATCAATTCGTAATATGCATCCACTTATGTTGTTGTGTTATGTTGTTGTGTTTTATGTTGTTGTGTTATGTTGTTTGTGTTAATGTTGTTGTATATGATGTTGTGTTGTGTGTTGATGTGTTGTGTTGTCGATGGTGTTGTTGTTTGTTGTGTTGTGCGTTGTGGTGTTGTGTAGGTGTTTGTTTGTGTTTGTGTGTTCATGTGTTGTTGTGTCGTATGATGTTTGTTGTGTTTTTTCCAAAGCAAGAATGATAGAATAGGTCGGACTGAGCCAAGTCCATCGGGAAAGTTGGGTTACGTAATAAAAAAAACGAGTTCCTATGGGAGTACCTTTCACGGGGGTCCATTTTCAAACGGGTCGGTGTGAAAAGTGCACTAAGTGTTCAGTTACAACGGTTTTTTGGGGTCACCTTTGCAACGTTTGAAAAATGACCCGAGGTCAGTTTTCAAAAACGGGGGTCCATTTTCAACGTTACACCGGTACAACCTAAAACACTTGTGTAAAGGGTGTTTTAGGATTTATATCAGAGCGCGAGCAGCTCTCCGGTAGAAAGGGCATAGCACTCCCACGGTCCTTTATTCCTTTGTTTGTCTATATGTTGTGTTTTTACCTTTTTTTTTCTTATGTCCCATCCATTGAATTTTATTTATTTAGTCAATATAATGAATTCAAGGAACAAACTTTTAGGAACCAGTGGGGTTTAGTCCTCTACTGATTGATCCTATTCCTGAAGACTGTTTTATAGTAAACGTATATTAAAATGTAATATTTAGTAATAATGTAATATTTTGATACGTATATGTATAAAGTGGAAATTTTTGCCATGAGTGTAATATTTGTTTTAAATGCTAATATTTTTTAAATGTACATGTTATATTTTGTAATGCTATTTGCTAAATGTGGTTATATTTGCATATAATGTAGTTTTTGATTATGCTTTGTATAATGTAGTATTTTGTGAAACCTGTGAAAGTATTTTGTATGAATATGGTTAATGCACTTATTTTTGTATATAATGTAGTATTTGTATGAAAATATATTGTGTATAATGCTGTTTAGTAAATTAGTTTTGTATTAAATATTGTATATGCATTTTGAAAATGCACTATTTGTTATAAGTAGTATTTGTATAATGCCACTATTTTGTATAGATGTAATATTTGTATAATGCACTATTTTGTATATATGAGTATTTTGTATGATATAATATTGTGTCATAACCTTTACAATATTCACCAACGTGACAAGAGCGGACTGATGATTAATGCCCCGCTCACACAAAATCCCCAATTGTAGGAGAGGCAAGAACGAGACGGGGATACGGAGACCCATGTACACAGTACACATAAGCTGGCCCCGGGCCCTGGATCTGGATCGATCTAGGGCTTTTGCGGAACGTTCACCGTGTCATCAATCAACATAGTAGTAACAGAGTACCAAGCCTATCAAATACTTGTATTTCTATGATTCCATAACAAAACATATCAGTTGCATTAACGCATTACACTGGAAAAGGTTAAATGTTATTTTAAAGCTACACAGGTAAGTGCTTGGAAATAGGCAATCAAAGGATCGTTTAATACTAGCCTGCCGCAAGGCACACGACGCATGCAGCGTCATTAGAGACGTCAGAAATCCAATGTTCAGATTTTTGCGATCAGATACAAGTTGGAATGTTGAAAGTATTTTTTAGACGTCAGATATCTGACCTTAAGAATAGCAGTCCAATCTGACGTCATTATAGTCAGATTTGACGTCTAAAAACCTTTCACATCCAACTTTGTATCTGACCAAAAATCCGAATTTGATTCTGACGTCTCTATGACGTCTGCATGACGTCGTGTGCCTGCTGGGCTAATATTTAAACGACTCTTTGATTGCTATTTCCAGCACTTCCTGTGTACTTTAAAATAACATTAACCTTTCCCAGTGGTATGGTAACTGCACTGATATGTTTGTAATGGAATAGAAACAGTATTGATAGGCTTGGTACCTGTACTACTATGTCTGATGATGACACGGTGAACGTTCCGCAAAGCCCTCAGATCGATCCAGATCCGGGCCCGGGGCCGCTTTGTGTACTGTATACATGTCTCCGTATCCCCTCCGCTGCCTCTCCTACATTGGGGATTTTGTTGGAGCGGGGCAAATATCATCAGTCGCTCTGTAAGTGTGAATAGTACATTATACACAATATTATATCATACAAAATACTACATTATACAAAATAGTGCATTATACAAAATACTACATTATACAAAATAGTGCATTATACAAAATACTACATTATACAAAATAGTGCATTATACAAAATACTACATTATACAAAATATTACATAATACAAAATACTACATTATACAAAATAGTGCATTATACAAAATATCACATTACACAAAAATATTACATTATACAAAATATTACATTATGCAAAATACCACATTATACAAAATATTACATTTTAAAAAATATTACATTTTAAAAAATATTACACTATACAAAATGTTATATTATACAAAATGGTACGGTATTCAAAATTTTACATTTTACTAAATATTACATTACAAAAACAGTCTTCAGAAGGTCAGGACTAAACCCCGCCACTGTTCTAAAAGTTTGGTTCCTTTGAATTCATTATATTACTAATAAATAAATCAATGATGGACATAGAAAAAAGGGGTAAAACAACACAACAATGAAAGACCGGAAGTGCTATGCCTTTCTACCGAGAGTTGCTCCGCATATCAAATCCTAAAACACCCTTTACACAAGTTTGGTTTGGTACCGGTGTAACGTTGAGAATGGACCCCCGTTGAAAACTGACCTCGGGTCATTTTTCAACGTTGCAAAGTGACCCCAAAAACCGTTGTAAACTGAACATTAAGTGCACTTTTCACACCGACCCGTTGAAAATGGACCCCGTTGAAAGGTGACTCCCATAGGAACTCGTTTTTTTTATTACGTAACCCAACTTTCCCGATGACTGGCCTCAGTCGACTATCTATCGATCTTGCTTTGGAAAAAACACAACAACATCATACGACAACACAACACATGAACACACAACACAACAACACCACACAACACACAACGACAACACAACAAACAACAACACCATACGACAACACAACACATCAACACACAACACAACATCATACAACAACATAACACAACAACATAACACAACAACATAACACAACAACATAACACAACAACATAACACAACAACATAACACAACAACAACATACAACATCACACACAAAACAAAACAGTATAAAACAACAATCAACAACACACAACCACCACAGCACAGCAAGAACGCAATACGCAATAACACAACAACACCATACGACAACACAAGACAATGATACAACAACACAAATCATACAACACAACAATACATATCACACACAACAAAACATTATACAACAACACAGCAACATACAAAAACACACAACACAGCATACAACAACACACAATAACACCACAATACACAACGACAACGCAATACACAATGACACAACACACACAACACCATACAACACAACATCACACAACACAACAACACCACAAACCCAACAACACCCAACAACACATCACACAAAAATAGCACACAATCCAACTACACACAACACTAACAAAGTAATTAAATGAGGTATTTGTTACGATGATAACAAAAACAAATTTCAATTCAAATCGAGGTGATTACGCAATTTAAATACCAGCACAGAAGGGGCGCTTATATTAGGAATGGCGAAAATAGCATTCGAGAATGTTTGTGCAACAGCTATATATGTGTATGTACTAAGGTCATTTTTCAACAGACGATCCGTTGAGAATTTGCCAAGGTCATTTTTCAACGGTCATTTTTCAAACAGACCTGCCGTTGAGAATTGGCCTTAGACGCTATCAAATTTTAAACGGCATGTTCAATTTTCAACGGCATTCGGGGTCCGTTTTCAAACGTTGAAAAAATGACCAGAGGTAAATTTTCAAACGGAGGTCCATTTTCAACGTTACGCCGGCACTGCCTGTTATATGGTTACGGTACAGGTACTATCAAAACTACAACTGGAGCAAATTCTGGTAATGACAAAAAACGGTAATGCCATCGGGATTTATAGAAAAAATAACTATTTTAGATAATTCTTCGTTTTTTTCAAATCAAAATACTGTTTCTATTAATGCTTTATGTAGCTACTTTTTACATACATGTACAAGGTTTTAAATAATACTAAGTCATATTTTGTAATTATTAATTCGTAATATGCATCCCCTGTATTGACGATTCCTACAATTATGTGCGACATTGGGTATACAAATTACCTACCGTATTTCAATGGATCAAGTTCTGCAAAGAAAACAAAACGAAATGGATTAACTTCTAAAATCTAAATTTAATCTTGTCAATAAACCAGAATCTCCATCCTCCTGTTCGTTGTCATACTATCCGCTGTTGACTTATTAAGTTGTCATTACTGTTACTAAAGCGGTTATTTACTGTTATTTACAGAGTGTATCATTTACTTTTTACCTTATTTTTCCTTTTTAATAAAATAAATGGAGATAAAGATATAATATTATGCATATGAATACTGTCGCTTTTTATAGAGTTCTCATAGAGTACATTGTACATTTCATATCGTACACGTCACAATGGTGGCAACTTCGTATCATTAACTTTTTTAATAAAAAAACAGAGAGGGCATTTTCCATTTAGCAATTGGTAAAAGTAAACAGTCAATGTTCGCGATGTTGGTAATAAGTTATTTGACCTGGGAAACCCTGTCTTGCTTTATCAACAGTTTTTCATTAATATGTAAGGGTTTTGTCAGGGTTTGGTATATTGTTGTGTTTTCTTGAGATGTGTGTGTGTCGGGTGTTGGGTGAGATGCGTATGTACGCGTTTTGGTGGGATGGGGTAGCGGTCAGAGTAGGGCGTTGGTATGTGGTTTTTTGTGTTTGTTTGTTTCTGAGTTATTTTATTTTTTTGGTGTTGTTTGTGTGTTTGTTGGGTGGTTTGTTTGTGTGTGGTGGTGTTTTGTGTGTGGGTGTTTTTGATCTTGGGTGTGTGAATTGTTTTGGTGTGTCTGTTTTGGACGTGTGTTGGTTTTTATTTGGTTTGTATTTGGTTCTTGATAGTGTATGTTGTTTGTCTTCGCTAGGCAGATAGAGTAGTGGCTGTTGTCCTTGCTCCTCGTGCCTTGTCGTCAGTCCTGTACTGATGCTGTTCCTGTAGGGCTAGTTCTGGGAGGTGTTGGCTGTGTTTCGCGCGTCTAAGTGTTGTTTGGTTTTTCTTTTCTTTCTTCTTTTCGTCCCGGGTGGGTTTTTCTTTTTGGGCTTGGCTTGCCACTGTTGTCGCTTTTCCACTTGTTTGCGTGCGTTCCTCTTGGGTGTGCTCCTCTCTTGGCTTCCGCCTCTGGTTTCGTTGGTTGTTGCTTGTCATGCTTTCGGTTTCTCCCCTTTTCCCTCTGCTTTTGCCGTCTTTTTTTTGTGTTTTGCCGCGCTCTGCCGTCGTGCGCTGTGCATTCCATCCGCTTTACTTCGTATTTCTGTTGCCTGTTTTTTGCGCCATATTATTTTTCACTAGTTTCTCCACCGGGTTCGCTGCGTTCCTTTCATGTGCCCGGACTGTTTTTCACTCTCTTCTTTGCTTCTACGCCATTTCACTTGCGTTCACCGGTAACGTCGTCCGTTTGTGACGTGCTTCGATTGGCGATACGGCGTTAATTCATAGACAAAAGGGTCCAAATGACATTTGAATATTAAGAGTTATCTTTAGTAATTGAAATTATAAAATGGATGAGTTTTTATAGATTTTATGTTTGGAGATACATGTATACACACAAATTTGAGTGGACTCGCATCATAAACCGCTCTAAATAAAAATCCTAATTCAAGTTATTCATTTTAATAGAAAAATGACCTTTGAGTTTCCCTGATGGACAAAAAACATACAAGGAAGAAGACTTAATTAAAAATAAATATATGTAGTCATATTATAATTCAAATCACAAAAGAAATTACTTATAAATCCTTTCAAGCTTGCTCCCCTACAGAACCCATGACACATCATTCACAATTCACAGCGCAATAACGCAAAGATTGAAGAAACTTTCTGTCGTGATTGATACATTGTCGTTCGGGTATACTAAACGGTTTTTTAAACCGGAAGATTTTCTAGGAGGTCTGTACTTGACTATCCAATGGAACTGGCTAGTGTCACTATAATTTCCAGACTGACCAGTCATGGTTCACAACGCACATCATACACATAGGAATCATCTCACACTGCTCGCTCATCCATAGATGTAAGGGTTGGCCCGGGTTGACTTCCTATTGCTTACCAATCGTGCACAGAGTCGTTGAATGTTCATATTATCGTGTATCTTCTATTCCATCTGTATTGTTACCGTGAAAAAAAGATCAGTATTACAATGCAACTCCGATATTATAGCTAATAGACTTTAGAATTCCGTGGCATATGTTTTGGTTAAATTCGAATTTCCATAGTTTTTAGGTTATCAGACATTATTTACATGTGCTTCCATGGACGTAATTTTCTCCATATCTTACAGTGGGAGGTGGATTTTTTTATACATTTTAGAGAAGATTTATTATTTCAACATCAGATTTGGTTCCACCTAAACGAGAAACGTTTCCATGTATCCAAATTTAAGAATTTATGGATAACTTTTCATTACAGTACAGTATGGCCGATTGTTGTATCACGTGTTCCTGTTTTGACACACTGCAACCTTCCGGTCGAGTTGCGTTTGAATTTTAACTTGTTTATATCCATTGTCGGTTTCGGCTGACACAGTGACCTGCCTTTCGTGTCAACGCAGGAAAGGGTCCAAGTTGGATGTCGCTATATCTGAAGTTCTTGTTCCTCCTATACTTCTATTTTGTATCATGTTTGTCATATTTAGATTCTGCGTCTTGTTCTTGTTTTTGATGAAAGTCATATTTGGACAAACATTCATCGAAAACTCAAAAGAAGAGGACATTAATTAAATAACATAAAACTACTAAATTGTATAAATACTGTGTTATACAATAATAAGTTAAAGTCGGTAACTGTTGTATCCTTCTTGACGAACGTTTGATGACAATTAAGAATTTTTTATCAATTTGTTATTGAAAAAAATGTATATATTCGTAATTTACATCAATTTAATAACAAAAAACTCTGATTTTAGGCAGCATTTTGAAAATTCTTCTCTGAACTAAAATTCGTTTTTTACTGCTTACAAATACCACAGCTCGTTTTTGTACGATTTTAAAATGGTTATAATATTATTTATAAACACGTGTAATATGGAACAAAATGTTATTAATGAAGAATGCCCTAGGTAGTATATGGTGGTCTTCTGTGCAGTGCATCTCATGTCAGCAAGATGCAATGCATGATTATGGTAATATATCAAGACTCCACCAACGGTAATGGTCATCTACAGTGCCTATAAAGGTAAATCTGACGCAGTAAATGTTCAACATCAGTGTGAAAGCCAACGTTAACATTTATGCATAGTTTTTTATTTCATCCTCTCTGTTGTAGGTTTTTATGTTTATAACGATGCACATATGTATTTTACAGTCACCCTCAGGCCAAGTTCAGCATTCTGAAACAAAGTGTCTATTAGTTACTGTGTAATTGTTAAGAATCATAAAAAGGGTGTTTGATATTTGTATTTTGCTTAATATAAACATTCAGATTCAAATATGCTTCACACACTGTTTTTAAGGTTTCTTAAGTGATTTTATACATAGCTCGTGTGTGTTTTATCTTAAGCATATGCTTTGTCAAATAATTTCATACAATGTTTATTGCCATTATTGCCACATAATTTAACATATTTTTTATCAGATGAGTGTTTTTTAATTATCTTATCATAATTATTCGACATTTCCCTCAATCTGTTGGCTTTTTAAATGATTCAGATCAATAGTAAATTTTTTGAAGGTAGGCATAGGGAATAG
>SAYR01003552.1:5884844-5949323 GCA_004382745.1 Argopecten irradians irradians
AATTATAAAGGAGATCCATATTTACGCCTGCCAGTATCTAGGATGGCCAAGACCTTATCTCCTTTAAATCCCACTTTTACCTAGTACACTCGAGAACATCTTACCCAACACCTACCACGTACCTAGCATTGTCTCTTACATTAGAACAATCTTAGTTACAGGGACTCTGGACTGACAAGACAGAACAGAGCAAGACATGACAGCCACTTTATTTTTTCTATATTCCTTGAAGCAAGACATAAACAAACGTAACACTATTCTTTATTTTACGCATAATATACAAACATCAATTAAAGCCACACTATACGTAACTATAACAAATTTCAGTCTAAACGATCATATGTTAGTATTTGTAATGTAGCTTGAAATAAATTATTAAAGAATACTTTTAATGATTTTTTAATAACTTTTAGTACGCATGTCTGAAAGTCGATTTAATAGTAAAGTAACTGCCTTCATTTTAAAACTGTTCGCCATAAAATTACGATTATTACCAAAATCGGAAAAGATCATGACCCCGTTTTGGAAGATTCGACAGACATTCGACTTAGTAACGTATGTTCACACTTGACTTCTCGCAACAACGTTACAATAGTCGGCTACTTCGTCTCTGTTGCACTAAGTGGACCCACTAGCAATGTTAGATTTTATCAAAGTCATTCCGAATCATAATGCTACATCCTCTGACTTTTGATGTTATCCTCTCTCTGCTTTTACAACAGGATTTTTTTTTCAACATTCTCCTAAATCATGAAAAAAAATAAGGAAAGATGCGATATTGGGGGGCTTTAAGTAAAACCTATGTATTATTTGGCATTATTTCAGTCTGTTTCCAAAAACAGATCACAGTTTTTCGTCAAAAATCCTAATATCCACACACGCTTGCGATGTGATGACTTGTCATTAGAATATTAATCTGCCAGCTTCCGTTTTATGCAGGTCATGTTCAACATACGTTAAGGTTAAAGGTCATCACTTGACCGGTCTTTACTTCGAACATGTATTTCTTATATGGACATCCGGCCCAAGTCTCTTTGTTCTCACTGAACTGTAGAACACACACAAAGCAGTTAAATCAACCGGGAATGATTAGAATAATTATAACATATTAGATTGAAATAACTTAACGAGAGGAAAGCGTTAGAGAACAATAGCCCAGGACTATGAAGTAATACGTAAAGTGGTATACGAAGGAACTGTAATCACAATGATTGTGTATCGTGCGTTCCTGATTTTTATCCTGGTCTGTTTAGGGCTAGGATTGGGTGATACCGTTTTACATTAACCGGCCTTACTTGTTTGTTTTTCAATTCGACAAATTCTAATTAAGATAACGAACGTCTGTGATCTTTGGTGAAAGTTGATACTGTGCTTAAAATTAGAATTCAAAGGATACACTACACTGTATCTCTTGCGAATTCAAAATATACACTGCGTCAATTCAATCATCACTCAAATAATTTTGTTGTAGTATAGCGCACACATCAAAGAATAATTTGATTTTATTATTTTACAAACATCCTCACAAAACTATAACAACCTTTCAAATGCACAACTACACATATATATCCACCTTACATATTAATGAAAAACTTTGATAAAGCAAGACAGGGTTTCCCAGTCCAATAACTTATTACCAACATCGCGAACATTGACTTTTACCTTTTACCAATTCTAAATGGAAATGCCCTCTCTGTTTTTTTATTGAAAAAGTTAATGATACGAAGTTGCCACCATTGTGACGTGTACGATATGAAATGTACAATGTACTCTATGAGAACTCTATAAAAAGCGACAGTATTCATATGCATATTTAATATCTTTTATCTCCATTTATTTTATTAAAAGGAAAATAAGGTAAAAATAAATGATACTCTTTATAATAACAGTAAATAACCGCAGTATTAACAGCACACAACTTAATAAGTTCAAAAGCGGATAGTATTGACAACGACAGAGGATGGAGATTCTGGTTTTATTGACAAGATTAAATTTAAATTTAGAAGTTAATCCATTTCTTTTTTTTCTCTTTGCAGAACTGATCCATTAAAATACGGTAGGTAATTTGTATACCCATTGTCGCACATTATTGTAAAATCGTCAATTCGTGACTCATATAACACAACAACAACATACAACATCACACACAAAACAAAACAGTATAAAACAACAATCAACAACACACAACCACCACAGCACAGCAAGAACGCAATACGCAATAACACAACAACACCATACGACAACACAAGACAATGATACAACAACACAACATCATACAACAACACAATAACATATCACACACAACAAAACATTATACAACAACACAGCAACATACAAAAACACACAACACAGCATACAACAACACACAATAACACCACAATACACAACGACAACGCAATACACAATGACACAACACACAACAACACCATACAACACAACATCACACAACACAACAACACCACAAAACCCAACAACACCCAACAACACATCACACAAAAATAGCACACAATCCAACTACACACAACACTAACAAGTAATTAAATGAGGTATTTGTTACGATGATAACAAAACAAAATTTCAATTCAAATCGAGGTGATTACGCAATTTAAATACCAGCACAGAAGGGGCGCTTATATTAGGAATGGCGAAAATAGCATTCGAGAATGTTTGTGCAACAGCTATATATGTGTATGTACTAAGGTCATTTTTCAACAGACGATCCGTTGAGAATTTGCCAAGGTCATTTTTCAACGGTCATTTTTCAACAGACCTGCCGTTGAGAATTGGCCTTAGACGCTATCAAATTTTAACGGCATGTTCAATTTTCAACGGCATTCGGGGTCCGTTTTCAACGTTGAAAAATGACCAGAGGTAAATTTTCAACGGAGGTCCATTTTCAACGTTACGCCGGCACTGCCTGTTATATGGGTTACGGTACAGGTACTATCAAAACTACAACTGGAGCAAATTCTGGTAATGACAAAAAACGGTAATGCCATCGGGATTTATAGAAAAAAATAACTATTTAGATAATTCTTCGTTTTTTTCAAATCAAAATACTGTTTCTATTAATGCTTTATGTAGCTACTTTTACATACATGTACAAGGTTTGTAAATAATACTAAGTCATATTTTGTAATTATTAATTCGTAATATGCATCCCCTGTATTGACGATTCCTACAATTATGTGCGACATTGGGTATACAAATTACCTACCGTATTTCAATGGATCAAGTTCTGCAAAAGAAAACAAAACGAAATGGATTAACTTCTAAAATCTAAATTTAATCTTGTCAATAAACCAGAATCTCCATCCTCTGTCGTTGTCAATACTATCCGCTGTTGAACTTATTAAGTTGTCATTACTGTTACTAAAGCGGTTATTTACTGTTATTATACAGAGTGTATCATTTACTTTTTACCTTATTTTCCTTTTAATAAAATAAATGGAGATAAAGATATAATATTATGCATATGAATACTGTCGCTTTTTATAGAGTTCTCATAGAGTACATTGTACATTTCATATCGTACACGTCACAATGGTGGCAACTTCGTATCATTAACTTTTTCAATAAAAAAACAGAGAGGGCATTTCCATTTAGAATTGGTAAAAGTAAACAGTCAATGTTCGCGATGTTGGTAATAAGTTATTGGACTGGGAAACCCTGTCTGGCTTTATCAACAGTTTTTCATTAATATGTAAGGTGGTTATATATGTGTAACAGTTGTGCATTTGAAAGGTTGTATAGTTTTGAGGATGTTTGTAAAATAATAAAATCAAATTATTCTTTATGTGTGCGCTATTACTACACAAAATATTTGAGTGATGATTGAATTGACGCAGTGTCAGATTTTGAATTTGCAAGAGATACAGTGTAGTGTATCCTTTGAATTCTAAGTTTAAGCACAGTATCAACTTTCATCAAAGATCAAAGACGTCTTGTTATCTTCATTAGAATTTTCGAATTGAAAACAAACAAGTAAGGCCGGTTAATGTAAAACGGTACTCACCCAATCCTAGCCCTAAACAGACCAGGATAAAAATCAGGAACGCACGATACACAATCATTGTGATTACAGGTTCCTTCGTATACCACTTTACGTATTACTTCATAGTCCTGGCTATTGTTCTCTAACGCTTTCTCTCGTTAAGTTATCTCCAATCTAATACGTTATAATTATTCTAATCATTCCCCGGTTGATTTAACTGCTTTGTTGTGTTCTACAGTTCAGTGTAACAAAGTGACTTGGGCCGGATGTCCATATAAGGAAATACATGTCGTCGAAGTAAAGACCGGTCAAGGTGATGACCTTTAACCTTAACGTATGTGAACACTGACCATCAGAAACGGAAGCTGGCCAGATTAATATTCTAATGACTCAAATCATCACATCGCAAGCGTGTGTGGATATTAGGATTTTTGACGAAAACTTTGATCTATTTTTGGAAACAGACTGAAATAATGCCAAATAATACATAGGTTTTACTTAAAGGCCCAATATCCGCATCTTTCTTATTTTTTTCATGATTTAGGAGAATGTTGAAAAAAAAATCCTGTTGTAAATCATGCAGAGAGAGGACTAAATCAAAGTCAAGATGAGCGATTATGATTCGGAATACTTTGATAAAAATCTTAAACATCGCTAGGTGGGTCCCACTTAGTCAAACAAGCCGAAGTTAGCCGACATTGTAACGTCGTTGCCGAGAACGTCATGTGACTACCGTTACTACGTAACGTCTGTCCGAACTCTTCCGAAAACGGGTCATGAACTTTCCGACTTCCGTTCGGTAATAATCGTAACTTCTATGGCGACCAGTTTAAAATGAAGGCATATTTACATGTATCGACTTTCAGCAACTGCTGTACTAAAGTTATTAAAAAATCATTACAAATATTCTTTAATATATCTTAATTTCAACTACATCTACAAATACTAACAATATCGGAGTCGAATTTAACTTGAAATTTTGTTGATAGTTACGTATAGTGTGGCTTTAATTGATGTTGTAATTATCCGGTACAATAAAGATAGTGTATTACGTTTGTTTAATGTCCTTCGCTCAAGGAACAATAGAAAAAAGTAAAGTGGCTGTCATGTCCTTGCTCTCGTCTGACCTTGTCAGTCAAAGTCCTGTAACTAAGATCTGTTCCTAATGTCAAGGAGACAATAGCTAGGTCACGTGGGAGGTGTTAGGGCCTAAGATGTTCTCGAGCTGTACTAGGTAAAAGTGGGATTTAAAGAGATAGGTCTGTGCTCATCCTCGATACTCCAGGCGTAACTATAACTCTCCTTATAATTATAGTAACCCCTAGAGTATCGAGGATGATCCATCTTATTTCAATAAACTAATTTTTGGAGCTTTGGATATCTGAAATGTATAGCAATAGAATAAAATCTTAACAAATTCGTATTTATCGAAGATCAGAGTAGTTAATACTTGTTGGCGTATGTAGTGAGTTCATTATTATATGAACAGAAATTAACAAAGAATCCATGCGTTCCATCGTTGGTTGTCTTGACATTCATTGTACAATAAGAATATTCGTTATAATCAACCTTTCCCTCTGATTTTTGGAAGTCTATTTATTTTTTGTTTTGTTTTATTGCCGAGAAAATATTGCAAAAGCTCGTGAACGATGTGAATTCAAAATCCGCTTTACTTAGTCATTCTGTTGACACAGGTTTTATTTGCAGCATATATCATTTGTTAAAATAAGTTTTCTCCAAAGAGGGTTTTGCTGAGTTCCATTTACTCGTAGACCGTTGACTGTTTATTATATAATTCAATTTTGCTTGTAACGAGCATTTTCATTGGCTTAAACCGGTAACTTCGTAACGTTTGTAACGTCGCTTCGAATTGGCTTCGGAGATAACGGCGTAATGACTTCATAGACAAAAGAGACCAAAAATGAATTTGAAGTATTGAAGAGATATCTTTTAGTAAATTGAATTATAAGGGTGATTTTGAATAGATTTTTATGTTATGGAGATATAATACACAAATTTGAGTGGGCTCTCATCATAAACCGCTTCGCGGTTTGTTATATCTCCATAACATAAAAAAAATCTATTCAAGTTAATCATTAAATAGAAAAATGGACCTTTGACGTTCCCTGATGGACGAAAAACCATACAAGGACGAATGACTGAATGATCAAATAAAATAATCATGTAGTCATATATAATTCAAATTAACAAAAGAAATTACTTATAAATCCCTTTCAAGCCCTTGCTCCCCCTACAGAAATTCATCGACGCAATCATCACAATTCACAGCGTCAATAACGACAAAGAATTCGAAGAAAATTTTTGTCGTGATTGATACATTGTCGTCCGGGTATACTAATCGGTTTTTAAACCCGGAAGATTTTTTAGGAGTGTCTGTACTTGACTATCCCAATGGACACTGGCTATGTGTCACTTAATGACCAGACCGACCAGTCATTGGTAATCAACAATCATCATCATACACAATAGGAAATCATTCAAACTCGTCCGTATTTCATAGATGTAAGGGTTGGCCCGGGTTGACTTCCGATTGCTCTACCAATCGTGCACAGATAGAGTCGTTGAGCAAACCAAAGCTCTAGTTACGTTAGCGCGTTATATGTTCATATCATTGTGTACATTGCTCATTCCATCTGTATTGTTTAATGTGAAAAAAGATCCAGTTATTAGACTACAATGTTCAACTCCGATATTATAGCTGATAGACTTTTAAGGATTCGAGGCAATAAATGCAATTTTGTTAAATCGAATTCCCATCCCCATGGTTTTTAGGTAAACAAGACATTATTTACATGTTGCTTACATCGCAGACGGTAATTTTCTCCTATTTCTTACAGTGAGTTGGAGATTTTTATCAGACATTTTAGAGAAGATATATTGTTTCAAAACACAGATTTGGTTCAGTCTAAACGAGAAAACGTTTCCATGTATCCAAATTTTAGGAAGTTTATCGGAATAACTTTCATTACAGTACAGTATGGCCGATTGTTGTATCACGTGATTCCTGTTTTGACACACTGCATACTTCCGGTTGATGTATCAGTGTGATATCCATTGTCCGGTTTAGGCCTTGACCAACAAGTGACCTGCCTTCGTGTCAACGCAGGAAAGGGTCCAAGTGGATGTCGCTATATCTAAGTTCCTGTTTCCTCCTAACTTCTATTTGTATCATGTTTGTCATATTTAGATTCTGCGTCTTGTTCTTGTTTTGATGAAAGTCATATTTGGACAAACGATTCAATCAAAACTCAAAAGAAGAGACCATTAATCTAAATAACATAAAACTACTAACATTGTATAAATACTGTGTTATACAATAATAAGTTAAAGTCGGTACTGTTGTATCCTTTTGACAACGTTTGATGACAATTAAAATTTATTTATCATTGTTATTGAAAAAATGTATATATTCGTAATTACAATTTAATAACAAAAAGACTCTGAAATTTTAGGCACATTTTGAAATCTCTCTGAACTAAAATTCGTTTTTTACTGCTTACAAATACCACAGCTCGTTTTTGTACGATTTTAAAATGGTTATAATATTATTTATTAAACACGTGTAATATGGAGACTAATGTTATTAATGAAGAATGCCCTAGGTAGTATATGGTGGTCTTCTGTGCAGTGCATCCTCATTCAGCAAGATGCAATGCATGATTTATGGTATCATATATCAAGACTCACCAACGGTAATGGTCATCTACAGTTGCCTATAAGGTAAATCTGACCAGTAAAAATGTTCAAATCAGTGTGAAATGCCAACGTTAACTTTATGCATAGTTTTATTTCATCCTCTCGTTGTAGGTTTTATAACGATGCACATATGTATTTTACAGTCACCTCAGCCAAGTTCACATTCTTGAAACAAAGTGTCTATAGTTACGTGAAATTTGTTAAGATCATAAAAAGGGTGTTATATTTGTATTTGCTAATATAAACAGTTCAGATTCAAATATGCTTCACACACTGTTTTAAGGTTTCTTAAGGATATTTATACATAGCTCGTGTGTGTTTATCTTAACATATGCTTTGGTCAAATAATTTCATACAATGTTTATTCCATTATTCACATATTTAACTACTTTTTTATCAGAATGAGTGTTTTAATTATCTTATCATATTATTCGACATTTCCCTCAATCTGTTGCTTTTAAATGAATTCAGAATCATAGTCAAATTTTGAAGGTAGCATGGGAAAGTTTGTGGTGTCATAGTACGATATGTTTGACTCAAGGAATAGGAAATTCATTGTTATCCTTTTTTCAAAACAAAAAGTAAAAGTTTAGTTTCAAATTGTTTGTCATATTCCTGTCATTACGGTTCATATAAGTAATTATTATGAGGTTTAACCTCAAATCTTATGATATAGAATATTTCCCTTGTAGAAGTTTTCGGAGGATGAAGAATAAGTCCTCATATGTAATCGTTCGTATAAAATCCTTTACATATACAGAGGGTCCAAGAATAAGTATTCTTGTTCATATCGAATCTTAGAAACTGGGCGATACACGAACTTGCCAGTGGAGCAGCGTAAATGTGTTTTTGTCCGGAGTGGAAGATGAACCTCATTTTCTCTGTGACTGCCCTGTTTATAGCGATATCAGACTCTATCTGTTCGAAAAATCAGCGAACTGTTACAGTAACTTTAATGAGCTCACTTCATTTGAAAAGATGTTTTATTTATTCTGTGATGATGAACTTCAATTTCTATTATCTAAAACAAGCTATCAAATGATGAAACGAAGAAGGCTAATTTTTAGAATATAAAGTTGTTTTTTTAAATTATACCATGATGAAATTTTACTTTTGTGCTTCACATGTGACTTTTAACATAGTTTTAATATTTATAACAATGAGGATTTTTAACTCCGTGTGCATTTTCATAAGTGTCTCATAAGCCGATATCGGCTAGACATCAAAAATTACTTGTACATTTATTTTATCAATGGTTGTATATTTTTACGATGCATGACACTAAAATAAAATATTGATTGATTGATTGATTGATTGTTATTTTTTTACTTAGAACTATTTTCCATAAGGTGAAGGATTCAGATTGAGGACCAAATTAGTTCTGTTCATTAAGATTGGTTTATTTAGAGATTTTTCAATGAATTTGCATTTGTAATTGCTGTTGTTTTAAAATAATGTTCCTTTAGAAGGATTAAGAAAGTGTGTACGATGATGGCTATGTTGATGATGATATGATGATAATGAATTATGGTGATTATGAAAAAGATATCGTGGTTATAATAATGATGATGATGTGATAAAGATGATTGTAACATTTTTTTTAAAATATGGTGATGAATAATGATTAATTATTTATCCAGAAAATGCTTTATTTTTAAAAATTTTTTTTTTTTTGCTTTAAACAATAAACAAAAAGGAAGTGCGTCTGTGTCTGTTATTGTTCCCTATCTATATGAAGGATTCCGATTAATTTCCCATATCGGAATTGCTCATATATCTAAAATTTGTATATGTAACCCATTTTATTAGGACTAAGAAGGGTGTTCAGTTTGTTGTAAAATGAAAATGGTTTCTCAATATATACAGGTGAATTATGATTTCCATTTGTTTCATTAATAAGGAATCATTTTCATGTGAAGGGTGGTGATTGAACACACTCCAACAATACATATGATGTTTTTTTTTTTGTTTTTTTTAATAATCGATCCTTGATCATGAGTAGGGTTCAGATTCCAATTTCAAACATTATTATGCACAATATGATTTCTTTAATCTAATTTCAGAAAAAACTATATTCAGGTTAGGTTTCAATTGTTAATTTTCAAATATACTTTTGCTTTAGGAAGAAATATGTCTGGCGCCTTGCCCGGGAATAAGAACGAAAAGGTTATTTATATTCAAAATTTAAAATAAAAAGTATTCTTTATCACTCTAACACTTATATTTCAAATGCATCAGTGTTATTATTTAAAAATCGCCACGTGCGTCAATTAAATGTTTCCACATGACCAGGCTCATTATTTATACTAGATAAAACAGATAGTATCTTTGCTTTTCTGTGAAACATAGTTTGAATATGACTGCACAAATAGCATTTCTTTATGTTATAGTTGCTATATCAATTATGCGATTAAAACATTGGATATACAAATGTACTCTAATCTATAGGAAAAAAATACAAATATTACATTGTAAAATTTGGCATTAGGCCTATGGACAATATGTCGCACAAATAAACTATTTGCTTCTTCTGTTTTTTCTGTCTTTTTAATTATCATTTAACAGTATCTGTTTTATTATTATTATTACAGTTTAACTAACACTAAATGGATTGCAATAGTTTGTCGTTTGTGTAATTTTTATAAGTAATATTTCTTAAAACTGATACTAAACATATTCATTGCACAAACCCTAAATGACCTTAGTTGTCGATAGGCCGTAAAACTAAAACTCAAACAAACAAACGTTTTTAAATTGAATTGGGTTGCGCAACCTAAAATTAAGACAGAGAATTGCCTCCCTTGTCACAACATGGCCGCTAATCTTTAGATTTCTCCTTGGGAAAGATAGCAGAGCGGACAACAGCCTGGACTGCGACATCGATAAGGTAGACACATGCTGCTCATCACAGAAAAACAACCATTTTGATCATTATTATAGCATGCCATATTTTTATTTGTAATTTGTCGATATATCATTATTCTTTGACGTGCATGTAATGAAGTGCACTGCACATAACATGGCTGTTTACATAAAACTAACAGAGTAAGGGTCTTGACGGCAGTCTAAGATCTCTAGACTACTACCAGGAGTATGCATCCTCTTATATGTTCATATTCACTCAAATCATCATGAGACAAAATTACATAGCATGACATCGGGAAAAGAGCTGCGGGGAAATGCACAGGTGGTAGGGAAATGTATTAAGCTCATCTGAAGGGAAGTAACTCAGTCTCAGTGCACGTGATACAACATTGAGATCAGCATGAAGATGGATCTTAGATCAAGAGGTGCTATAATATTAAGTCCATAATGATCACTAAGTCAACAATGTATGAGTCTACACAAACTATAGTCGGAGATTCGGGTTCGAACACGGCTCAAAGTCCTTGCAATAGTATTCACACACAAAAAATTTGGACCTATTTTTTTTTAGAAATTGTAATAGACTTTTTAGTCACTTTAAAATGTTCTCTCTAAAATTTTCTTTCCATATAGATTTCTACATTTGAAACAAACCCAGCCATTGTTTGATACATTGTTTTTTAAACAACATATTTACACAATATCATAAAAAGTATGCTTTGAACAATAAAAAAATCCCATGGCAAAATTGTATTATTTAATGTCAGACACAATAAGTAAAAATAAAGTACTTTCATAATTCTGAAAGGATTGAAGAGCTCCAGATTTTAATACACATACATTGTGCCTGCTTTACGTATTTTTCTCTGGACCAATGATCGAATCATTTGTAAATGCTAAAGAAGCAGTATGATATTACTTACTGTATAAGTTAGTAAGATTAATTGTAGGCGGAGAGTATTTGTTTAGCTGTTGAAGATGACATCCTGCACATTTATATTAGGTAGGTACATGTAGATATACATCATGTTTATTACATTATGAAAAGTTAATAAAGTCTGTCAGACATTGAGCAGTTAAAATGAAATGCAGTTTAAAATAGAGAGAACTTATCAATTTATAAGTTTAGGAGGAGTTTAAAACTGTAAAATTTGTTTTCTGTTGATTTCAGCCAAGAGAACATAAGAGTCTCATACTCTGACAATGAAGAAACAAAGTGTCACCATTTACTAACAAGGGTTTGAATAGCAGTCAATGAAGGATGAATCAAAACTCAATTAAACTCTGGAAGCAGCAAACATTAATTTGCAAATTTAAACGAAATGTTACAACAAGCGTTTTAAAAGAAAGGGAGACAACTCTTGATGTGAGGAAGGTCCATTATCCTTACCCTGGGAGTGTGACCGATGTGATAGACATAAGATCAGAGGACAAATACAGAAGTCACCATATTCCAGGTGCGGTCAACATTCCTCTTATCAACAATGTCCTCAAAGGAAAACAGATATTAACCTCAAAATCAACTGATAATTCTTTGATGGAATTTTTCACCAGAAAAAAATCTCCCAGCTTCATCCCTCTTGTTTACTGTGACACTGGCAAATGGGCATCAAAAATAGGTGTACTAATGGCAGTAGAAGCTGGACTGGATGCTTTGTACTTACTTAAGAATGGCTACATGACATATACTCAACAGGTGCTCAAAGATCTACAGACTCTACCTATGCAGTTCACTTTCAAAGTTATATCAGGTAAAGTCAAAATACAAAAAATGTTTCATTTCTTTTAAATTTTTTATTTGTGAATATTTGGTTATAAATATGTTTGTAATTATAGAAAGATGCTATGTTCAGAAAAAGAGAGTCAGCATTGCCCTATACATTCTAATTTAGATGTTACCAGTACATGTAGCAGAATCAACTCAAATATTTGTTATTTAATAAATATCAATATGATATTGATCTGTTATCATTTATAAGAAATTTTAAATGACATGTTGTTTATTTGTTAACAGGTTTCACAGGAACAGGGAAGACATTTCTCCTGAACAAACTATCAGAGAGAGGTCACCAGGTGCTTGACCTTGAGTGTCTGGCCAAACACAAAGGGTCAATGTTAGGCCTGTGGTACGGACAAACCCAGCCGAGTAAAGACAGGTGGCAATCCTTACTGAGGGACGCTCTGGCCAGATTCGACCCTTCAAAGCCAGTGTGGGTGGAATCAGAAAGTCAGCGTATAGGAACCCTGCACATTCCTCCTGTTCTGTTTGAGCAGATGTGTAAAGGAGACAGATTTAAAATTGTTCTTCCTACTGAGGAGAGGATAAAATGTTCTCTAAGGGATTATCCATACTGGATAGAAGATAGAGAGGCTTTAATTAACATTGTCAGAAAACTGGAACGATATCGTGGGAAAGAGAAAGTGAATTATTGGATTTCATTGATTCATAGTGACAGATGGGAGGAGTTTGTTGGTGAGCTGCTCATAGAACATTACGATCCTACGTATAAAAGGTCTCAGAGTAAAAACAAACTCACAAATAATGAAACACAAGTTTTTATGGAAGACCAGTCAGAGGAGGTTGTGAATTCCACCCTGGACTTTTTAACAGGAACTACCACATATTTATAGTCTGATGATAGTTGTCCTAGACATTGATATTCAAATTATTTTGTCATAGATACTGTAAACCAACTTATTTTTTGGGTGTGATTTAATTTTGCCGTCAGACTGAAATGACAAAAATCAATTGTTGCAAATTTGAACACTATTACAATTGTACAAAGCAAGCAATTCTCAAAAAGTCGAAACTCACAAAATTAAAGCACAAATTCAAATTTGTGGTACGACCAAAAGTAAGTGCAAAATCAAATCACTGTGAAAATAGGTTGGCTTACAGTTTTGAGTATTGAAGTTTAGTTATAGAACTAGGGTGTGTCTCAAACGAAAACGCATGGCATGGCTTTGAGGCATATGAAACACATTTTAATACATGCATGTACATGCTGATTTAAACAGCAACATATATTTCCATGCCTGCACACCCCTTCATCATCACACATCATGCCTTCTAAGCAAATATAAGGTTGTGAACATCAGTTTTGTCATGATGTTATTGATAATATAATGTCATGACTTCTATTTTGGAAATGTGTATGTAAATGTTTTTGAAGTAAATACACATATATGCAAGATTGACCTCTTTTCAGGTGAAGTTGTCATAAATAAATGAAAAATAAAAGTTGGAAAGTGTTATTGTTTCTTTTTACATTAGAGATTTGAATAATCAAAAAGTTTATTACACTGTACTTAGTTTATATCTCTGACAACATCAATCATAGAATACTTAATCATTATGTTCCTTCATTTTGCATGGGTAAATCAGCAAAAATACTCCAAATATAAAATATTTCATCTTTTTGCCAGTGCTTCATTCTGAGCTATCAAAGTTACTTCCCTTCGTTTCACTCCCTCACGGCATCTGATTTTCTGCAGTAAGGCTACTTCACATTCTTCTTCTTCTTACAATATCACCAGACCTTCTTGACAAAGAAGATTACCTGGAGTGCGTGAACATTCTATTTCAGCCAATTACCAATTCAGTGTATACATTAAGGGAATTTTGGAAATCATAATACACTTTCATCCGAAACATATAAGAGAATATTATACATAGATTATGTATATATTTTTCTGCTTTCATCAATATTTCCATATATCTTAGTAGATTAAAAAAAAAGTCTCCTGCATAGGTTTGATTTGTTTTACGTCCCATTATAATTAATTACCAAGGTCATTTAGGGACATACAGATGTACAAATGTGCCATATCTAGGAGGTGGAGACAAGCCGTAAATCACTACCGACCTGTTGTCAGTACATGGCGACTACATTGTGTAGTTGTCGTACACTGGGTTTTCACATGGAATTCGAAAGTGCAACCCAGATGTGAAAGGTTTTATTATGGTGTTGTGTACACTCGGTCACCGCGTCCCCTTAAAAATGTACATGAATTCATAAGGCATCACAAATTATTACTCAATCGGCTACAGCCACATTTAAACGTTTTACCATTGCAGGTAAAATATCTAGCCAAATGTTTTACAGCAATGATGAAACGTTTTAGTGTGCTGTAGCGCATTAGTAACCATTTGTAGGGCCTTATGGATATCAAATGTTCACCTTGTGTACCAAGATCATACACAGAACGTTAAACCATAACAATCATCGGCGAAAAGTCTCTGGAACTTACAAAAGTAGTCACATATCTCTGCCAGAACAAACGGTATTCAATAATTCTGCTATACACTGTAATAACCGTTGGCATCTTATATAATTAATTGGTCAGATGTCAGCTGCCAAGAGTTTTAAAGTTTACTACATCCTCGATACTCCAGGGGACACGTTACTCGTTATATCAACCCCTGGACTACAATAAGTATGCCATGGTAAACTTGAAAGGTCTGTGTACGGCTACAGTCGTCTGTGTACGGCTACAGTCGTCTGTGTACAGCTACATGCGTCTGTGTACGGCTACAGGCTTCTGTGTGCGGCTAAAGGCGTGACAGGTAGTTTGTTTGATGTGCAGAAAGAAACGAATAACAGAACAATGTATGGCTTTGAAGCTTGGCACTTCTCTTTGTAATCTTCAGAGGAAGTAGGTATAGGACTGGTCAGTTTTCTCTGACCCATTTATCCATCATCAAAAGTGTTAAAGTGAATAGTCGGGCAAGGAAGGCTAAAGTTGGTAAAATGGTATGACTGTATCCAGTATAATTTCTTATGAAATAGAAAAATAAAATCTCTCGTTAACATCTTTCTGCATACGAAGAAATGAATTTTAATTGTGGGAATCCTAAAACGTCCTCCCGGCTAGCTATGTCCGTGGTTACATTTCCACGGAGCCTCGCTTTCAAAGAGTTATTTTTAGAACTTTTCCATTATTTCAATGGTCAGAACTGGGCAACGTAAGCAGAACTTGACAGTCGTTTGGATATGTGAGGACTTTTGGAAGGTCAATGAACGCTTTTTGGACTGGTTTTCCTTGCCCGACTATTCACTATGGCAGAAACCTTGATGGACATCAGAATCTGGTTTCTGTAATAAAAGATTTAAACACAAATATGATGTTTCATGTTTCAGGGGTCTGGACGATCCTAGGACATTTCAAAATATTTGCGGAAGATGTCTAAGTGCACTTCGCACAACTTTATTCAAATACCAGTCTTATTAGTAGTATCATTAAACGTTAACGTTCACCGAGAATAGAATATGTTCTCACTTAATTGACAATGATATCTCTTGTCTTATTGTTACGCGACGCATGCCTCTTTATCAAAAGCAATACCTCCGAAGTTTAAGTTACCATGATGCCGGTTTTCAGCAGCTTACATACAAAAAATGTAGAACATCTCTATCAGAGCTTTAATCCATTTGACCGGTTACCCCTCCGGTATTGATATCCTTGTTTGTTTGGTGTTTTTCAGGCGAGCCATTCAGGATGACGTTACATCGCCATATATGTAACAGATTGTTGTCTACTGGCCTGGTATCTCCACACGGTCTAACCACGAACTCTGTCCGTTTGGTGTCCTCTGGGATAGTTCGGACAAGAGACCCGTTTTTCCGTGATGGAATCTCGGATGTTATTGACGTCAGGAGCCCGGAGGAATACAAAGCTGACCATATCCCCGGGGCCATCAATCTCCCAGTCCTCTCCTCAGAACAGTTCAAAATCGTCGGCAGGCTGCACTGGGAGGGACTAGAGGCCCAGAAAGAGGATGGGAAAGTCCCACTCAAAGCCCGACTGTTTGGTGCCAAGTTTTCCCTACAAAGTATCATTAATATCATAGACTCACACTTCATGGATAAACCACAGAGTTACTCCCCTTTAATCTACTGTAAGCGGGGCGGACTTCGGTCGAAATCTTTGGCGACCGTACTGGAGGAGATCGGCTACCCCGTCGTTCTGTTGGAGGGAGGCTATAAAACCTACCGACGGAAAGTTATTGATGATCTCAGTGAAATCCCACTGAAATTCAGATATAATGTTGTGACTGGTAAGCACACCTCTTCAAAATCGTTCAAAATCCTTAAATGATTGTTATAGGTCGTTTAGCAAATATTCAAGTTAAGATCTTCAAAATCTCCACAAATTCATTAATCAAAATAAAAAGTAAACCAAAAACACAAGAGTTTATATTCAATACAATCATCGTCGGAAATTCCACGTCAAAACAAATGATAGAATAATGATACATGTATCAGTGACGATGAAGAAGACACTTTTACTGAGCACCTGATCCTTGATCAGTTTCAGATCTCATGTTTTTCCTAATAAATTTCGTGCTTTGTTTATGTTTGTATATCGTTTATATACAAGTACCTGTGAAGATATACCTTCCACGGTTATACCGTAGCCTCCCAAAATATTCATTCACACACCACCGCACAATGCACACATTGGATGCCGTCCATAAATGGCCCATGCTGTTGATAGAACGTCAATCTAATACACCAGACCAAACCTTGTATTTGCTCTGGGTTTTCGATTTTATTATGTATCTGGTTTCCATAAGTTTTCTTTTAAATTGTATTAATGAAATCTTTATTTCTGTAATGTTGTTTAATTTCTCAGAGAGAACATTTCGTGATTTTCTCTTCGATAGCTTGCGTATTCGCGGGTAAAATGTTCAGCAGTACAGTAATATCCTATACATTTTATCTTTCTTGTCAACGTTTCCTTTGCGCTTGCGGATATTTAAGTTTGCGGAAACTACTTCCATCGCGAATATAACTAATTTTAATCCCTTATGAATAAAAATGAAAAATAAAAATCCATATATAACATGTATATATTTTTCTGAAATGTTACTTTTGCAGGCAGCAATAAGACTGGGAAATCCTTGATAATGAGGAAACTTGTGGACAGAGGTCATCAGGTGCTCAACTTCGACAAGATGATCCACTATGAGGACCTGTTTCTGAGCGGGGATCTGATGAAGATGGAAAAACGTAGTCGGTACATGGAGACCAAACTTAGAGACAAGCTTGTCACATTTGACCCCAGTCGTCCGGTGTGGGTGAAACATCAGTTTTGGCAAAGTGACCTGATGAAAAGGTTGTCGTCAAAATACTCCCTCCAAACCCCCTCTGTGATATACAAACAGATGCTCAAGGGCAAGTTGTTCGAAGTGAAGGTGCCGCTGGAAGAAAAAGTGGAACGACTGGCACGGCACGGTTATATAGATTGGATGAGTGATAACTTAGACAGTGTGAAATCATTCTTGGACACTCACGCCCAGAATATGTACGACTTCAGGGTGTTAAATCTGATGAATGCGCACGCCAGGAACAATAGATTAAAGGAGTTACTATCGTGTGTACTAGACGAGGAACACAAACATTATAAGATCATGCGCAAACGATGGAGGAAAAAACATGCTAAAGATGCAAACCCACTTCCACAGGAGTTCTTTGTGTTAGAGAGTCTTACAGACGATAAAATCGAGGAAATAGTGGAAAAATTCGAAAGTCTGGCCGATAAGTAACCATCAGCTTAGTCAGATGATAGAGGATATTTTATGTTAGCCGAACAATGATGTTCATTGTTGGTCTGACTAATCAGTGATGGTCAATGTTGTCCCGTCCAATAAGTGATGGTCATTGTTGGTCAGACCAATCAGTGATGGTCAATGTGATCTCGGCCAATAAGTGATGGTCGTGGTTGGTCTCACCAATCGGTGATGGTCATTGTTGGCCTGGCCAATCAGTGATGGTCAATATTATTCCGACTGATTCACTGTTTTTGCAAGGCCACTCAGATATTTGCTATTTTGGCTTTGCCGATTATTATAAGAGCATGTTTTTATTTTTGGCTTGACCGATAAGAGGTTTTGTTGAATTTACTGATCAATGCTGGTCATATTTAGCTTGCTGACATGTCATAGCTATAGATGACCTTACCGATAAGTAAATAATGGAATTTTTTGTGGTTTGGCTGATAAATAATGACACTTTTAGCCTGGTCGATAGTTGGTGTTCTCTTTGACTGGGCTAATACTAAGTGAAGGTATTGTTTGTTTGACAGATAATAGAATGTCATTTCTGGTCTTACCGGTAAATGTTTTTCTTTTTTTTTGGTCAAGTCGATAAGATAGTGTTCATTTTAGACGATCATGAGTGAATACATTTTTAGACTAGAAGTTAACAAATTGTCATTGTTGACGTTAGCGAGCAGTCTTTGTCAGCCTCATCTGTGATCATGAATGGTTCATAAAAGAAGAGGTTAGTGTTGATTATGATATAATTTTTTATTTATAAGTAATGTTCGTTGGACCACTCATGATTAAAATCTGCATTAAGTACCCACTTTAATTTAGAAACAAGCCTTGGTATATGTGTTTTTCGCTGCTGAGTCAAGCCTATCCGCGATGCTAAGAGGTTACTATAGTGATTTTACCCCCTGTCACTCTAATGACAGTAACCCTGAGTTATCGAGGATGGGTCAAGACTGTGGTGCTAATATGTAGAGCTCCATTTTTGTTACAAATTAGGGTTAACTCATGATAATGGATTTGTATTCATCTAAAATGAGTGTCTCGCCATTGTAAAAAAATGATTTTTTATACAAATTTTCAATAAATGTCCCAATTTTAATGATTTTCCATGACTTTTGATATTTTATTGTAATTTGTGACCTCTAAACTGGTCGACAATTAACCAGGCCACCATACTTCAAATGGGTACCAAATAGTGGGACTTCGAAATACTGTATATGCCAATGCAAGAGTTGTTTCACGAGATGCATTTTACTGTAACTGGGTTTTGATTTGAGGTGTAAGCTACTTAAAGGTTGTCAGATATATTGTTAGTGATCTGTTTCTCACGTAAACATCAATCTAAATTGTATTTACAATAAACCACGGTCATGTCACATGGCAGCGATGGCAGTTTTGTGCATATGCCATTTGCAATGCGACAAAACATTAAAGATGCTCCACCGATACCAATTTTTGTGTAAATTAGACATATATATATACACACACGATTAAACATCAAGTATTGTTAAAATGGATTATCGTTTATGCTCTGTCGGCGGTGGAGCATCTTAAAGTCTAACCGTTAGCCACATTGCTATCAATTCAGTATGGTATTTTGGAGTTATTTCCCTTAAACAGTAACTGTCAGTGAAGTAAAGCTCTTTAATGATATAAATAACATTTTTATAAAATACAAACGAAATATCGAGTATTTGTTGAAAGGAAATTTGAAGTGAATTTGTTTTTATTTCTGTTGTAGACCCATGAAAACAGCCTAATAATGAGCTCACGTATAGAAAAAAAATTGTAAAAAAAAAGTTATGGTTTGAAAATCATATCGATATACTTGGGAATTTTTTTTAGTTTTTGTATCGAAATAGGGTGGTTAAAACACTAAAAGGAATTTTAATAAAATTAGAATGGTTGATAATGGTAAGAAAGGTTAGACTTTGTACAAACCAAACCGGAATTAAACGACATTGATCAGGATGTCCCCTACTTGGCTGGCCAAGGGTATCCAGTACGGTACCTATCCAATGAGCTAAATTGATTGCATATCACTTACCATGAGGAATTTACGTTGATATTCAGATTGTCACATTGGCATTCAGAGTGTTAGAGTAGCCGTATAGGGACGCCAACATGATGTCTTATAGTCGTTACTTTAAAGTGTAGGCAAACTAAAAACAAAAAGCACAAGTATCTAGGCAGGTTTAGAGGATTATATCAGTCATTAAGGATCGTTTAGCTGTGGAACTAATTTGGATTTCACTCGAATTTTCCCAGTGATTAGAACTCGACTTTAGTTCGTTTTAGTGTTATTTCTATACTGTGTTTTAATATCAGTGTTATATCATTTTTTATATATATAATCATTTGGGGTTTTTTTATTTGCAGATTTGATTATTTTAAGGGATAAACCATGAATGAAATATTCATGTATATTGGGCTAACTAGCAATATTTTGCAAGACGGAGAAAAAAAAAAGAATTAAAGAAAAAAGAAAAAATCATAAAGTAAAAATTATAATTTTAAGATATCCTTTTGCAAAACACGATGTTGGTATGTATCGTCCTGTATTGACACCGCCGTATTTGGTTATGAAGGTCTTGAGATGTAAGTCCCCTCCCCATCACTATTCATTGGCGCCATACTTAGGATGGATTCCTGTTTATTTGCTCTGAAAAAAGTTCTTCACAAATTTGTTTTGGTATTTTGCAGGGATTGTACAAGTCATTGGTTCTGCGTTAAAAGCACCTATGTGAAGTAACTTGCAATATAATGGGATTTTCTGTTTAATATATATTTAATATTTTATGTTAATTTGGCATAATTCTTAGTAAGAAAAATAACTTATACTCAAAAATTACTTTTACTCTTGAGCTAAAGAAACAACGAAAACCTCAAAGAGGTTTTGAAAATGGAATCATATGACAGAAAATTCGCAAAGGTCTGAAATTCTAAGATTTTATAATTATTTGGCTTTAACTTTTTATTATTCGCCTTCAACAGCGCGATATTTGTGCGTATCTATGCTGAACCCAAGGTTAAGAGAACTATATTGTCTCATGATTCTTAGTTTGTTTTATGAGAACATAGAACTACGAAAAAGTTGGGTTTTTTTTTATTTGGAATCAACAGATCTAGGACGAAACATAAGCATAAGCTCAACGGTACATTATGACAAACATAAAGACAGATACTTCTATAGAAGAGAAAGCTGACACGCATCGAACACAACGGTTCCTTGTATTACACATCATGAACACCTGTACAACATTCTGGATCAGTCTGCTAGCTTTAAGTGATACAAACTAGAACTTCCTTCTTCTTTATCTAGCTTCGTCTGTTTGCAGTATTGATATAAGGGGAGAGAAAAACTTCATTACCGCCTGTAGTTCAGAACATGGATGTTTATTTAAAAAGTTGTATAGACTCTGCGTCATTGTGATACCATTACGTGTACTGTTTATTTTGGCAGGTAATTCGACGAAGTGAAAGTTCCTTTCTTTGTTTCCTCATACCGGGTATGTGTTGATTCATTTGTGAATTTTACTTTAGAGGTGATCAATGTGTTCAGATATTGATCACTTGACATCGTTTACTCTATCCATGCCTTGATGAGGTACACGGTCGCTCTAACGCCAATGTTTGATCGTCCTGAACAGAATACAATGGGTATCACGTGCACGTATGTTCTTCACGTGGACGTGTCAATGATTGTATATATTTGAAGAATCGTGTCTTTATGGAAGTAGGTCCCGAAAATCTAACGCTGACTATTTCCTTATGTTTAATAGTTCTGTCTCATTAAAATGTCGTCCATGGTCCGTAGTGATGAGTCGTAAAATCAGACGGCCATTGCTTTTCAAAATACCTCAAAATATTCGCTTTTTTCAATCGTCTTTCAAAAATAAACGATTGTATTTCAAAAGTGTGTTTTTATCATTTGAAGTTGCATATTTTTAACGAAAAGAAAAGGAAATGGTAACAGATCGGTTTGGCTCATCCAGTAGTTTTCAAATTGATGTTAAGCATGTTGAAATATAGTAAATGCTGTGGCCATTTCCGAAATTTTCATTGTGATAGGTATCAGTTGGGTATCAGTCGAAACAAGTTTCAGTTTAACCCTACTGAAGGAACGTGGAGAGAAGTTTGAAAAGGGTGTTGCTCAGTAAAAAGAAGTGAATATCCAATTAGATTTCAAACTTCATCCGAAGTGGCTACGTGAAAGCTCTTTTGAAAACGACATATATCAAGATTTCATAGGGTTCCTTTAAACTATTCATACTGTTGTTTTACTCAGTGGAATTCAGTGCAGCTAGAGAAGTCTTATTCTGTTTTCAAGATGGCAACTGTGGCGAACACCTTTGAGGTTCATTTCAGATAAAAAAAATTAATCCCACGGACGGAAATTCAGATGAAATTTAAAATGTGGAAATGAATGCAAAGCGGAAGCCACTGGCCAACGTGCAAATGTATGTATGTTATTCAAACGATATCATAAACTAAGAAAACATTTTTGAAAAAGAAATTACCAAAATGATCCCATCAGATGCTGAAGGGGATTCGGAAGCGCCTTGCAACCACGGTCATATACCGATATGTCACTCTCTTAAAATAATAGGGTAGTGACAACTAAAATATGATAGTCGGTGTGGATTGGGGTTAAAGGTTTATTGTTACAGAGCAATGAACTGTTGGGGTGTTCCCTCACTGGTGTAACCCCTTTCTGGTGTGTTCCCGCTTACAGGTCGTGGTAGTTTGGCCACTAACGAGATGTTGGTACTACCGACATTGATTGGCACTCGAGTTTTATATTAACAATATCAACAGCACTCCACCTCTGTCAACCAACTATTCAGACTCCTACCGCACTTGTCGATTTTCATTCACACACTATTGTAATGTAAAGCCTTTTGTTTGGCTAGTGAAATTAGGCTCCCTGAAAAATCGGTATATAGATTTATATAAAGAATTACTGATCAGTTTCAACTTGTACATATTTCAAAACTTGGTTGTCTGTTTAAATTACGCTTCAAGACCGGCTATAAAAATGGGGCTGCCCTTGTGGTGTGTAAACCGATATGAAAAATCAAACGAACGCGCCGAGTAGGTTGACCTCTGGCTGAGAGTGATCGGTTCACGTTGTCAAAGACGTTGTTCATCTTGGTGTCTATATCAGCCACGTGAAGGTTCCAAGGACAGTGACACATGAACTCCCGTATCCCATAATTAATAATATTCAATATAAACTAAAAACATATGCATAAATAGAATGATACTTATTTTTGATATTTTTGAATCTGAAATAAATAGACTAAGTTGTTATAACAAGTTTTTGTACTTTTTTCTATTTTCATTTTCCTTTTCATTTATATTGCGCAGCTAGTTTCTAAGATTAGACTTTCGGCAATTAGTACGATAATGTTACATGTTGATTGCCAGACAGTATATGCCAGAGGCCACGACTAGTTCTGTCACGAATTACGCCAACCCATTAATATCGCGGTGCACAGACAATTTTCAATCTTTATAAAAAGCAGATTGAAATTTTAAATGTTCTATCATCAATCCTTAGAAGACAGTGGAATACTACTACAAATGTATAATGAAAGAAATACATATTTGTCTTTTACATTCCTAGATTGATAAGTTAATTACGAGTTAACAAAACATTGTAAAATCAATTTAAAGGTCATGAATTACTTCACCTCAGCTATTGTATGTACCAGTAAGGCATGTTGAGGATAGAAAATTTGAATAATTTCCCATAAAGAATTGTGTTAAGAACACTAAATAGATACATACCCGATGTATTAGCATTCACTTGGAACCAAGAGTGGCATTGTACATGTGTTAATGAAATTATTGTATTATGTGATAAAAAATGGTACAGTTTCATTTCAACAAATTTTATTGCATACACGGATTTCGTTTCTGACAAAGTCTATATATGCCATAAAATTCACTATAATTATTCCCTCCTAAATTATTATTTATTCCTAATTATTAGACCAGAAACATATATTAGATATCATGTATGTGTTTCTGATTGGATCCATACGAAACTGTGGATATTGTACACAAGCAAAGTGTGGCAATCAGAAACGTCAGGAGCCGTAAGGACACTAAGTTATCAGGAGGTATGACAATTTGATATAGAGATACCGTATAGCTGGCAGTATCCACTAGGATGAGTTTGTTTTTGGGATTCTCGGAACATTGTTGTGGTCGTGAAAACTCATCCGCGAAATTAACGCAAGCTAAACAATAAGTATTCTTATAGTAATATGGTCACCTCTAAAATAACACTTAATTCTACTAAATAAACACACCATCACACAATGCAGTAATGTTGTAGGATTATGTCCATGTAATATGCACTGCATGGTTACCACATTATGGAGTGTATAACTTTTTTTCCTGTTAAGAATGACACTCATTCAGTTATCACCTGTATAAAATCGTAAAATCAACCACACGATTCAGAATATTAAGTGATCTCACCTATTTCAATTGATGATACGTGATAGATATATTTCTCATTCACCCAAAAGTAAAATCTTATTCTAGAATTACTTGTATCACCATATTTTAATACGTGACGTCACTGCTCCTGTGAGAGATGCTACCTATTCAGATAATACAAACGGTACTTAAAGATGCTTCACCACCGACAGAGTATAAATGATATTCATTATTTGAACAATAATTGGTGTTCAATCGTGTAGATATATGTCTAATTAACGCAAAAAAATAATAAAGAATAATTTATTTTACCTTTGGTGCATGCCCAATCAGTACATCATTCTATATAGCATATAGTGTCAGGGAATTTCTTCGGGATGCAATTAATTATTTTTCATATTTTTAACTTTAAGTAAAATTAGAAGCTCAAACTTTTCAACGGTTGTAATGGTGTAAAGAAAGTAACTTTGTAACTGAAGAAAAATACTGAATCGTCTGCTCCGGTTTTTGATAGTGGAAAAATACCATTTGTCAGTGGTGGAGCATCTTTAATTAAGGCCAAAAGCTGATAAGGCTCATCACAGTTTAACGATAATATAGAATCAAGATAGAAGAATTTCTTAAAACTTTTATAAAATCCTGAAGCATTCCATCATACCTAATTGCCAATTTTACAGAATATTAAGTTGCGGGTTTTGTAGCAAATCATAAATGAAAATTTCACTAATCGCCTTAAAGACAACTGGGTCCATGTGTGTAATCTAAGTCGGAACATTACTTGATGAAAGCATAACATGACGCCATTTTTGCCCTGGGCATCCGGTTCCGGTACAGTTTTCACGTTCGATTTCAAAACAATTTTGACATGAAAAGTAAGAGTGTGTCATGTCTTTACGAACGAGCTGATACTTTTGTTTTTTTCCTTTGGTTTATTAATTATGTTAGTGTGTAACAATAATACCCATTTTTCTCTACTCGACTGTACTAGCGAGCGAGATAAACGAGTTGCCCTCTGTTTATCCTGCTAGAACATGTTTCATCTTCGTATTTACAGCGTTTAATTCCCCTCGTGGTAATTGCTAATCGTTTGTAATATGGTGAGTTATATGGTTTTTCGTCAATTCGTTTGATATTTGAGCAGAGAGTGTCCCTACTTTGAAGTACCTATTCAATCCGCATTGCTTACAATGCATACTCCAATGGACGTTTGCGTACCAATGCTTTCGATTTAGTTCCATAGAAATATTTTTTTACCAGTGCTTTCGATTTAGTTCTATAGAATTTGTTTTGTGCACAACCGGTCAAATAAATTACAAGGCACATCAAACGTGTTCCATTTCCTTTTTTTAATCATACACATTATATTTAAAGCTGGAGTAGTTATTGTGTTCAAAAATTGAACCGATGTGTATCAATTGTAAATTGACGCGAATTGTATCTTTGTGTGAAACATGTGAGATAGAATCAAAGTTGTATTTTAATTCTTGATAACCAGATATCCTGCGGTTTTAATGTTTAATCTGTGGATGTTTCATGCTCACAAAAACGGCTAATGGTTTCTCGTGATCTAACGAGTAGTACTGAAAATATCAAAATACAATTTAAAAATCAACATTGAATAATTATATAAAACATTTTACAAGTAGTAGCTACTGCTACAGAAAATGTCACTGAAGGAATCGGTCGTACTTACTTACCAGGTATTTAAACAGCGTATGAAAAAGTTAGGTGTTCCATTTTGTATCAGCATTGTTAAATGAAAGAGTTAAATGCCATCACAAGAACGTAACACAGCCGCCCAAAACATACACCACAGATACACAATACATTTAGTATACAGGGGAAATCGTCCCTTCTTCTGTTAACGTTAAATAAAACTCAATTAAATAAAGCAGCATGTGAACAACTTCAGTTGTAATGTTTTTATTTATTTTTGTTTTATTTTTTACAAAATAAAAGTCACATCAAAAAATTCACATTAAGCAATATATTTTAAAATACATATGCTGTCTTATCACAGAAGATTTGTGGTGTAGGTAAGGTTATTGTTGTTTGTGCTGTCCACGTTGTGTGAGTGAGACGATTGAATTCTAAACTTAAAGTTATCACTTTCGTGCAATCTTTCTTTTGCTGATCATTGTTTTTGCTCAAACCTTGAACTAAATGTGGTTTTGGTAAACTAAGACTAGGAGAGATGTCTTGTACTGCTATGGCAGTCTATTTCATTGGGACAGCGCTATAACATTGCTTACCTCTGACCCGTGATATAAATTAGGACTGGGGATGTTATCTCTCGTTAATTATGCTTATATTATACATAACATGTCTTAAATTATGAAATGAAATAAGATTTAAAATAAATTAGGTCAGAATTTTACTAAAGAAATGAATAATGTGATCTCTTCATTATGGATTAAATAGAATTCTATTCAATCGAAATACGAATAATCAACAAATAATCAATTATTTGACATATTATTATTGTTGCGGTTATCAAGATTTTTTTTTATTCCACACGTGTTTAAAAAAGAACTAAAGAATTGAATAATGTGATCTCGTCATTATGGATTAAATAGAATTCTATTCAATCGAAATACGAATAAACAACAAATAATCAATTATTTGACATATTATTATTGTTGCGGTTATCAAGATTTTTTTATTCCACACGTGTTTAAAAAATAATTCATGTATCTATATTTTGTATTTATTTGATAAATAGCAATTATCAATTTCTTTCTTTCTTATACTATTTTCTATATGACTCTTACATATGTACATATGTAGGATAGAACTATTCCACCCGAGGGTACAGAATTTTGGGTCAGAACCGAGGCTTGCCGAGGTTTCTGACCCAAAATTCTGTACCCGAGGGTGGAATAGTTCTATCCTACATAATTTACATATGAAAGAGTTATTTTCTCACATTGCTCTTCGAGTTACTTGCACAAAAGGTGAGACAGCCATTTTGTCACAAAATCTTAACTTCTTAAATAATTGATCGATTTTAAAAATAAGAACGCCATTCGAAAAAGCTCATCAAAGTTTGGTTTATATTTATAAATATAAACAAGAAATCTTAGGTAAAACGGTTTGAAATGCAAATTAAACAAATGAAATGGTAAATAGATCCGGCAAATCAATCGAAATAGAAGAAAAATGACGTCAACTTTGGCTGATATGACGTCATCTGATTGTTCGGCAATTGTGACGTCACAGCTATGTAAGATACATTTATCTTACATATCTGTCTTTCATGGGACAACTCTATCTTACATGGCTAGCTATGTGAGAAATAACTTTCTTACATAGCCTTAACTTGATTAACATCTAAAACGGCATTTTATTCTAAAAAGATAAATACACAAGAAATCAAGTTTTATAAACAACAAAAGTTGGTCACCTAGCAAGTTTTTCTTAATCAGAATAATTCCTTTTTTTTACATTATGCTCTGATGCTTCCCATTAACTTTATTTTAGTGATTCCCAAATGAAATCAGTGTGTTATACCTATAGATAATATAGTTTTAAAAGTAGCCCCACAGGCCTACACAGGTTAATGCTAGCGTCCCTTATAGTGAACTCAGAAAACTTTCTTATCTTCGCACGTTTCTGCAAAGACAACCAGTCAAGCGTGACGATTCCTACAGTTTCTAGAAGGCTTGGGACAAAGGTTGGGGACCGATCCAGGAGACCGTGTGTACATACGGGCACTGTTTGGAGAGAGCCAGCCCATTATACCTTCCCTCTACTGTACAAATATTGAAGGTCCGTTTTAGAGGTTTTGTGTATATAAGGTATTATATAGGGGTATAGAGAAACTGTCAGGATCGAAGTTTTCAGTAATACCAGCGAAAGTACACACTCGTTAGGGATTTCGCAAACCTCTCATAAAATCACGTGATCTTACACAGAAAACTCCTGTCAAAGCAAATATTTCAACAGGACTTTTTATTCCTGAAAGTATTTGAATTCTATGAAAAATATTATATTAATTTTCATTGATCACTACTTGAACGTTAAGTGATCTTGTTTGATAATTATGCTTTACATGGCACATTGAATTGTTATCAATCTGTTTATATGATTAGCTTATATATTTTTTTTCTGGTAATTTACTTCCATTTGGGAGTATAGAAAACCCGATACCAATTAACATGACTGGTATTACATAGACTGCAATAGAACACACGCAAGTGTACCTCTATATTAGATGTATGTGTAGAACTAAGATCTAGCTATTTGTTGGTGTTTATCTCTTGAAAATTTGAGCGAAAAAAGCTTGGGATATAAACCAAGAAGCCTTGCTGTGAACAAGATACAGACCTGGACATAACTTTATTCTTTAGCATCACAAAATGTTAGATTATTCATCTTTCTTTTCATAGTTAAATCACAAACGCTTGATAAGTAATTCTCTAAATCATGGATAAACATTAATATTGATGAGATAGCTTGGTAATTTATATTGACCCGTTGACATTACATGAAACAATAAGAGAGACTAGAATGAGGTCAAAATGGGATCCAAACGAGCCATTAGAAGTGACTCAGCCTACGTATATTCCACAATTGTCAGGCTCTGTAGTGTCCATAACATTTCAGGCACTGGTCTTAATAACGGTACATAGGATGTATTGTTGTATATACCGACGTGTCAAGGAAACTTTCTTGGGGTTTTCGTGGGTGTAAATATGAGAAAACTAGTTTCCTTGGGGTTTTCATGGGTAAAAAATGAGAAAACTGGTGAAAGTAATTGAAGAAAATTTTCATGGTTGGGAATATCCTGGAGCCCACAAAAAACCCACTGGGCATATAATTGTTTCTTTATCAGGGATGACCTGAACTCGAAGGCCGAACTCTGTAGTTCTATAGGGCGTCATTGATACTGAAGGTTCATGATTTTTCTATTCTCCATGTACCTATGAAACAATTGATTTATTACCTGACTCTCTATTTCTATAATATCGACATTAAATATCTATGCTATTTCTGAGAAGCAGAGAGACAGCTACAACAAACAAAGTTGCATAAATACGCTTGAAGGGATCAGGAGTTGAGATTACTAAACACAACATGTTGCAGACTTGGCGATGGGTTTAGAAATAGCAGCACATTGTGATTTTCATGAAACATTTACGATTAAATAGAGTCAGGTAATGATAATGGTAACTAACAAGACATATCAGACTGCAGTATCGTAAGCTAGTTTAGTCATGTATGTTAAGGGTCGAGGACATGTACCAGTGATCAAAACTTTCGAGAACAATTGTACACAATGTATTTCAAAACACACAAGTAATGCCACAAGCAGGTAAAATGGTTTAATTGTATTAGGTGTTTGTCTAGCATAAACTTTCTTTTGAGTCTCGAGAAAGAAATAATGAAGCAATACCGTCAATGTGTTCCACTTAAAGAAACGTTCTGACAGTATGTCGTTGTGGAATCGGATTTCATGATTTAGATAAATCATAATGCAATCATTTTCCTTAACTCCATGTGACTGAAACAACGATTGTTGTTTTTTTAATTATATATATATATTTTTTTAATTTACTGATTTTTGTTGTTGATATCATTCTTCAGAGAGTTCAGACTCAAACCACAACCAAGGTTTTCTAAGTAAAATACGTTTTAGGAAAAAGCAAGACCATAAAGTATGCAATCACACACACATGAATTTCATGTGCACTATTTCGTTATTGGACTAGAATTTTTTTACAAGCAACAGCCATACTAGTTCGAGCATATGCTTACAATTGTTCTTCTCTTTCACATAAAAAAATATTACAAACACGAAGTTTTAAATTACAAATAGCGACATCGACTACCAAAGAAATAGATATTCCATATGAATTATTTATGCATCTGTCAACCTCTTGGGTTTGTCATGTTAATGACGACTGAGTTACACTAAGTTACCCCAGCCACATCAGTGTTTCTGTGTTCCGTTTACATTCTGATACAACTAGATATGAAATATTAATTTCAACCAATAATTTTTGGTGCATTTCAATATCAACAAATAACTCGTTGGGTGTCAATAACTTAAACGTGTGCACTAGTTAGCCGGATTTGAATAATAGTGTGTAATATGACATTGTAATGTAAAAATTAATTTATACACAGTATGTGGGAAAACAAGTAAATAGAAAACTGTACATGATTTCAAATATTTTCGACTTTGAGATATATGCATCGTTTTAGCTATTATCCGCTAACGTTAGATGTGACATAATCTGAAAAGACTTGTAATACATATAGATATGTGATGTTTATCGGAATGACAAGTAGCAACGATTGGTAGATGTTTAAATGATTGTCTGGTCTAGTTAGTATACAGATCCTATAATTATTCAGTGCCGTAGAGAGTAAGGCCACACGACTCAATGATCGTCCTACCCTCGGCATGCAGGTTGTACGGGTAGACATATCAGGGGTGGGTAACACGATAGGCTCACTGATCATATCTTCTTGTCGGGCCTGTCGCGGTGTTCATTTACTGAATTAAGAAATACAAGACCGTTCAGAGCGTTCTTTTTTTATAGCCCGAGTAGAATGTGACTATTTCGAAATCGTAATTACATTGGGTATAGTATGTTTAAATAGAAGTCTATAGTTCGCCAGGCCACTATATAGAACTGCTTAGAGTTTGTATAGACATTGACTCTCCTCGATTTGCTTCGTTTCATTTCTCACAAGGTCAAAATAGTAGTAGTGAAAGCGAAGCTTTGTATTCTTTTAAAGTTTAGCTATGATCATTGAGCAGCTGTGAATGGACTGGCGACAGAATGCATTACAGAGAGCCACAGAAGGGATTGAAAGTCACTGTTGATCATCGGGGTACCTTCTGTATTATGACCAGGTATCGTGCGATGGCCAGATTTCGTACGCCAGGACGGGGACCGGTACATCACCGTTAGAAAAGTTGTTCTGTATCAAGGTAAACCGTTGTTTTATTTTCATATCCATTGTGATATTTATTTACGGCTGTCATAGTCAACACTTATAATCAACTCAGCATAGCAACATTAGCTTACAATGTTTTGCCGCCAATGCTTCTTTGGTTTCATTGGTCTGACACAGCTGATATCGTATCGTTTTAGCTAGGGTCATGTCCGATCGATATTTGGTCCTCATTTTTAAAAGTTCCTCATCAAAAACAGGCACAATAAGTCTTCACCACGTTACAATAGAGACCCCTATTCTTTTCATCCGGGCCAACAACGGATAAAGGAATAACGTCGTTATATATATGTTTTAATTTTTATTGGTGTCCAGTGTCACTATCCGTAGGCCGTTTTGACATGATGTTTCTTTGTCCGGAATTCCTGCTATAATTACAATGGTCCATGACGGCGGACTCAATGGGCCCTGTATGGTATATATATATCTACCATTCGGAAGCCCCCGCTCGTCAGGTGTTAATCTGACGTAATGTACTTGCTCCTAATTCTACCCTGTATATTCTACTAACCTTGTCGCTGATGGCGTCAAGTTTTTAATTGAGATTATAATAGAGTTTTAAAAGCGCTTTAAATGTTTACTACAGTATAACCCCGGACAGCTGACAAAAGATCGAGGTGGGAGAATGGGTGTATCTATTGTTGGGGTTTGGAGAGGCACATGGCTGTTTAACTGGTCAAGCGTAAATATCAACACTTGTCCTATACATCAAATATAACATGGAGCATGTCCGACGTGTATGGTTACAGGTAGATTCTGAAACGAGAGAAAAACTAGTAGTAATCACCAGCTAGGCATAAGTTATAATAAATCTGAACTCATTCATATAATACATTCCAGGCATGATTAAAATTCCAAGCAATGTCAATATGTATTGGAAAAATGGTATTGCAAATTTCATCAGTCCAGAAGAAACTTTCTACGAGCAGACTCAGAGCTTCTACGTCTAATGCTGAACATACATATTTAATACATATACTGCATGTAGAATGCTTGTTATAAAATAAATTGATCAAAATATAGGATTGCTTGCTTTACAAATCTCTCTTTTCGAGGTGAGAAATAGCCTGCATCTTTGGAGATCCACGGTTGATTGCACTACAGTGCAGTGTGGGTAGATCTAGTGCAATAGCTGTTTCTTACACACTATTTCAAGGTCACTCCGCTCTCATTTTAGAAATGCATGTGTAAGTGTCAAACATTTGTTTTTCCTCGAAATGTTCTTGAATGAGAGGCACTAGTACGAGATAACTTTAACGAATGTTAGCATCGGTATCGGTATTGGGATAGAAAGTGTCGAACAAGCGTCAAACATGTGTCTTGACCGTCTGTTTAGACGTCCACTATTTCTATTGTAAGTCGGGCGACTAGACATCACCTGTTGTGACATGGAATGAATTTGTACATATAAGCACAGCTCCACTAATCAACGTCTATAGACCGCGAATGTGGTATATATGCAGCACAAATGAGTATTTTCATTTCTCTAGATAGCTAGTAGTCAAAATGAAATGTGATGTATTTGACAAAATGATATCATATTCAGAAAGGATGAGAATGTTGATGACTATTTTATTCGCGAAAATGAATTAGTTTACAACAGTTCTTGGTTAGTTAAAATTGAAAGAAAAAAATCAATTTCAAATAATTTTATTGACAATGGCATAAAGATGAGGCATCAGCTATTGTCTATATAGGTGGTCTATCTTAAATTGCAATGAATTGGGCATTTATGTCAATACAAGTGGACACGTTTTAAAATGCATTACGTAATTTATCTGTGGAAACACATGTAAATGCTCCTATCGATATCTGGAATTACGAAATTATCCAGAAATCTGAGTCATCCTTAGCTATAAATCATCATGTCATAATCACCAATAACATGTGATAACACATACCGCTGTTATGTAGTATTTTTGGTGCAGATAAGAAACCAACAGTTAATTCATGGTCACGCTGGATATCGAACTTCTATATTCATTATCACATTTGATCTTCATATCCATCATATCCCCCCCTCCCCGATTTCGAATACATTTTTTTGGCCTTTTCGATGTATCTTCCGAAAAATGTTTGGTTAAGATTCCACCAGATTTGTAATACTTTGATCCATTGGAATGTTTCTTGGGTTCCGTTAATACTTCGTATAAATGATATCGGGTACATCCATAGAACTTTCTTTATTGTAATAAAGCATATTTAGATATCCCTGAAATTTGATGATTTCACAGAACCAGCCACTAAACCGATGTCATGAAAATTACAAAGTGTTTAACGGTGTGACACGTGCTTCGTTTTGGGTCCTTTAGAAGGAAGCTGGCCTAATTTGAAAAGAAGCAATTTTCCAACTATTTCGATCATATATTTTTTTCACTGTTTTGAAATATTTTACAGTTACACTTCTATGTTTGCAGATGTTATAATGCATTGCACAAATCGTTTTGTTAGTCGGCTATCATTTCGTTTAATTCGAAAATGAATTTGTAACATTGAAGAAAATGACGCGATTATCATTTAAAGTAGTATTTGTTGACGACGTCTTCTATGATGGCCCATTACCCAACAAGCTTTTAAACAGTTCTTGGTTAGTTAAAATTGAAAGAAAAAAAATCAATTTCAAATAATTTTATTGACAATGGCATAAAGATGAGGCATCAGCTATTGTCTATATAGGTCGTCTATCTTAAATTGCAATGAATTGGGCATTTATGTCAATACAAGTGGACACGTTTTAAAATGCATTACGTAATTTATCTGTGGAAACACATGTAAATGCTCCTATCGATATCTGGAATTACGAAATTATCCAGAAATCTGAGTCATCCTTAGCTATAAATCATCATGTCATAATCACCAATAACATGTGATAACACATACCGCTGTTATGTAGTATTTTTGGTGCAGATAAGAAACCAACAGTTAATTCATGGTCACGCTGGATATCGAACTTCTATATCCATTATCACATTTGATCTTCCTATCCATAATATCCCCCCCTCCCCGATTTCGAATACATTTTTTGGCCTTTTCGATGTATCTTCCGAAAAATGTTTGATTAAGATTCCACCAGATTTGTAATACTTTGATGTATTGGAATGTTTCTTGGGTTCCGTTAATACTTCATATAAATGATATCGGGTACATCCATAGAACTTTCTTTATTGTAATAAAGCATATTTAGATATCCATGAAATTTGATGATTTCACAGAACCAGCCACTAACCGATGTCATGAAAATTACAAAGTGTTTAACGAGTGTGACACGTGCTTCGTTTTGGGTCCTTTAGAAGGAAGCTGGCCTAATTGAAAAGAAGCAATTTTCCAACTATTTCGATCATATATTTTTTTCACTGTTTTGAAATTATTTACAGTTACACTTCTATGTTTGCAGATGTTATAATGCATTGCACAAATCGTTTTGTTAGTCTGCTATCATTTCGTTTAATTCGAAAATGAATTTGTAACATTGAATAAAATGACGCGATTATCATTTAAAGTAGTATTTGTTGACGACGTCTTCTATGATGGCCCATTACCCAACAAGCTTTTAAACTTGTGTCGACAACGAAAGCGAGAAAAAAAAGCTTAGTACAAATGTCAACATTGCCATGCTATTAACGGTCAAACAATGTCCGGAGTGGCCAGAATGACAGGGCCAGATTCGCCAGTTCTAGAGATACATAAAGTTGTTATGTACATAAACTTTCAAAGCCTAATTGTTCACACAAAGAGCACCATATAGCTTGATTAAGACTTGCCAACCGTCCCCGGCTAGACCTATAGAAAACGACATAGGAGATATTTGCTTTACTTTTACAATGCTACGCGTCCGTGTTTGAAAAGCTGATGGAAGTAATTGACCAATCAAAATTAGCGTAGCATAAAAACATGTTTTGCATTGTCCATGACGACCGTTAATGTTAGCTCATTTTTGTATGGATTGTGATAAATTGACCTCGCTTCGGGTTTTTGTAATTACTCGCTTCGTTTACTATGGGACAGTGAGGTGATGATAGACAGTTTGCCGTGACGGTCCCTCACACTCACTAAATGTCGTACCTGCTTCCGTCTTGTGATAAATGGTTGGTGCCGGATTTCGAGTTAGGATGTTACCATCTGTATTCTGTGAGTATAACATGCAGCGGTATTTTAAATTTAAAAGTCTGAAATTAGAGATTTCATGTTGATTTGAAAACTAGGCAATACACATTTCATCAAATCATAGAATTACAGAAAGGAAAATGCCAAATTGATAGAATAACGCTCCCAAATCGTGTTGAAATAAAAGAAATGCTTACATTTAACTGATCAAAAATGAATTATTTCAATTGACAACGAAAACATTTACTGATCAGATATTATCAACGAAAATTACTTATACATTTAAACAATTTCATAAAAATGCATTAAAACTTCTCTTTGTTGTTCTTCAAACTGTATAAAACACACTACAACTTGATTTAAGTGTCCTAAATTGTACCAATTCATGGTGAACTTTGCAACAATGTTACATTTTTCCATTGATGTAAAAGATGGCAGAATGTTTGGCGATGCTTAATGTTAAAATCAAGTGTATAAAATTAATAATAGGAAACTGTGTGATAAAAAACATTGAAGCATCCCCATAATATCGTCATTACTTCCATTAAAATCCATTTATAAGATATTTTATTTTAGCTAAAAATCATCGATGTGTCAACACAATTATGTCAAAATAGCAATTACATATACAGTGTACGAGTATAAAGAAATCCGTTTGTTGAGAAGAGATGTTATTATTTGGGGCTCTGCATTCAGCTTATGAGATTTTTCTTACAAACTTGAGATTTTCAAAATTTGCTTTTTCTATAGGGCCTTACATAAAAACACCTTCTTCAATTCACTTGTTATATTCGTTCGAACAAAATAATTCTTACAAATGAATAACAACTATGAATACTGTAAATATTTAAATAATTTGAATACAACGTCACAAATTTCACAAAAATAATTAGAATATGGAGAAAAAAATTAAAAAGCATAAAATATTCCTAATTTGGTGTATACTTTCCTTTTCGTTCAATTCGCAATAAAATGATTTTTTTAATAATCGACACATGTTTGAAATTTATATCGATAATTAGTTGATATTCGTTTCATACATTATATGTGTTTATAATATATATATTATTGAATTCTAGTACCTCAACAAAGTATCTGTTTTAAATAATATTCACTTTTATCACCTCAAACATTCGTTAACCGTTTTAATATGTTTTTCAATACTATATCGGGAAATATTATTTTAGTTTTATTATTATGATTATTATTATCTTTGGTTTTATAATTTATCAAATATATGAAAAATTCTTGAAAGCCCAAAAATTATTTCGAATATTGATAGCACTGTGCACAAATGAAATCTAAATGCCTAACTGATATTCCTTTTTTCGCCTCACTTAAATCTGCGCGTCTCTTTCAAGCGTAATGGCGCGTATCTGTGAGTAATATGACCTTGTAAATACTTGAGTATTTTTTGTGAATAGAAGATGTTATCTAGGGTATGATAAATAAGGTCGGGAATTACATGGCAAGGTATGTCTGAACGTTAAGCTCTCAAAATACACATCAGTTATAACATCTAGTGTGTAAATCTATTCAGGCGTGGTTACTATGGTATCTTGATCTATTATTTTCCCTTTTAAATTTATTTTTTATTTACATATCCAGTTTTACTATACCCATAAATAAATCAATTTTCTAGTTGTTAACATATCAAAACTGTTCGATTTTAACTCAATGTAATATTTATTACATAAAAGAAATTGAAAATGGTGTTTTTTTTAAGTCATTAGTCCACAGTAAGATTGCTATATTATATAAACTTCTCTTTAAAACTTCTGGTCTGCAATTTCCATTAACTGTAATTTCGTGTAATGTTAGAGTGTCGCGTAATCAGCTCATCGGTCCTATATCACACAAAAAGTTTAACTTTTTGAAAAGGATTCCATTTCACGTCAGCCAATAACACGAGAAAGAACTTTAATTTTGATAGCCTTCCAACCACAAGATAATTACGTTTAATTACCTAAAGTCCTCACATAAAAACGAAATCTTTTTTCGAATCTTTATGCTGAAATACTTATATAATGAAAATACCTTGAAATGGTAAGCGGTGTTGTACAGTAATCGATATGGACTGAGCAACGATGCTATCGTCATAGTTATTTGATCAGTTATCTTCATGGTTTTATATTTAATAATATGACTTTAAAAATATAATTTATTGTCATATAATATTATCATGTTTGAAGAAAATAATCGTTATGTTAGAGACTCAAATTCATCGAAAATATTACATAAATTAAAACAATACATATATTTAAAATATTACAATATTGAGCATGTGACATACTATATATTGAAAATATAACATATATATATTGAAAATATGACATAAATATATTGAAAATACTACAATATTAAAAAGTTTAGACACTATCAGAAGCAATAAGAATCCCACTGCAATAATTATTGAAAAATATTAAATATATTGAAAATATTATATATATTGAAAAAATATTATATATATTTAAAACATTATATATATTGAAAAATATTATATATAGTAAAATTCCAAAACGAAATGTATACCAAATTTTAATGACCTCTTAACGTGAATACGATTATAAATAATACGTAGACTTTCTTAGCTCGTGGGTTTGCCGTCTATTTATCATTATTATTAAATATTACGCATGCGGTCAATATTTCTCGAGCAGAAGGTGGTATCGCGCCAGCTTTTCTTGTCTCGGTCAAAGTGGTTTTTTTTTATAAATTATTGAATATTTTAGATAACTTTACGAGCAATGTTAAAAATATCTCCAGCTGGCAAACTATCGGGGTCAATAAAATGGATCATGTTCTAATCACGTGACCTACAACTTAACGGTATTTTAAGTGCATATTGAACGGTTAACTGAAATGTCCCATAAGAGAAATTAATCAAGAATTTAAACTGATTGAGAATTATAACGCCATCGCTTCAGAAATGTATGAAATTTAAGCATGACATTTGTCAACAGACTGACTTGTCACATTATCACATGTCATAATAACATGACATATTTTAATAATTTCACACAATTTATATACAAAGTAAAACAAAATCACATTAATTCCATATCATATCATAAAGGTACAATGCGTTATGACGTTATAATGTTATATAATACTAAATATTGTAATATCGTATACTTCTAATGTCATATATTAATAAAACTGATGCCATACAATGTCATGATCGAATTACAATATAAAAAAATGATTTTATAAAATATCAGAAGCAATAACAACTCCACTATAACAATTATGTGTTACAATGTCATATACATGTACTTCTAAATTGATGCTGTGAATATCATATTTCAATGTAATACAATATCACAAATAATATCTTATAAAAAACAACAGTAATCCACACTTAAAATTATGTTACACAGTATAGTAATAATGACATACACCTATGATGTCACTACAGAGATATTATCCTAATTCCTATTATGTCCTAATAAGGATTAGTGGAGAGTTATACAATGTGACAAAACCTAATACAACGTATTGTACAGAACTAAAGCAATGTTTAATAGGAAAAAATATATATATTCTACGTTCCATCGATGTTCCAATTAAGAAATGTAAAGAACTACAGCAATGCTACAATAAGAATTCGTAGAGGATAATACATTATGATAATGTTACAATAAATCACTTCAGGATGTCATGTTCGAGTAAACGAAATATGTTATGTGTGTTATCTATGTTTAAGACCATATGACATGAAAGATTATCTCTATTGAATAGCTCGAATTTAAAGACAAGCATTAATGTTGATCGTTATGGCACAATTTGTTTTTCTTGGTTTCATGGAAAATTCTCTTTGCTGCAGATGTACCTCATAATATTCTAGACCTTTACAAACTTACAACAAATATGGTTTATATGTAAATTCACAAAATTCATTCAAATGTAAGAATTTGATATTTTTCTCCTTGGTAAGCAGTTATAGAACAAACATGGCGCTGTCGAATCGCTGTGAAATCCGATTGATTGTGACAACAAACTGCCAGGCCACAGCTGTCACTGTAGATGTCTATCTGTAGGCTGCAGCTCATTTTTACGTTTCAGAGATAGCTGAATACTCGAGTTTACAATTACCTATGTTGGTGATGTCGCCATCTTTACTTCAGTAATACAAATAGAAAAGAACAAAATGACCTTTGTAGTTTAGGGGGGTGGTCTAGGTGCGCCAAGCTGTGCTTTTTATGAGTACCACACTCGAACATCTATTTTTACGAAATTGTTCTCTTTTTTTATTAAGATTAAGTAACTCAGGTGAGGTTCACGAACTGAAACAGGTCCATAGGAATGCATTACAGAGGTAAAGGAAAGCTACTTTACTTAAGATGTCTTTTCCTTAACATGGACGGAGAATGATATGTTAAGGGATTTCCTCAATTGGGGAATGTTCGTGAAACTGGGCCCTGGTCTCCGAAAGAGGTTGGTTTGAAAGTGCAGAGCGGCTCACACAAATGCCTTCTCAATCTATACCGTAACAACACGTCTGGGTTAAATCAATTCATAATATTGAATACGTGCAGGGTGTTTTTTCATAATTGTTATTATAAATGCATATTTCAACACGAATACTGGTGATTTGAAGGCCAACGAGTTTGCCCCAGAACAACCCGAGAAAAACGTAAATGTGAAAGAGTGTTAGATATTGTTAGGGCGGTGATCAATGTTGGAGATATACATGTATTGAATTGCACCGCAATATCGTCCCGTTAGTGAAAGATCGTGACAATTATACTCCAAAATAGAAAAGTATATCTCGATATTTGATCCTACACAACCTCCACTCGAGGAGAGTTCCAATGGCTTCCTAACATTACAAGGACTTTGCGTCTTTGTTCCCGTTATAATTTCCCCCTCATTGCGCCTTTGTAGCGAGCTATTTGAAAGCTTTTGTTAATTTCAAAAGATGAATAGTTTCTATACAAATCGTAAAGCATGAATAGATCTGCAAGTTAGAACTACTTTTTTTTTAATTCGACATTCATGTGTCTGTACAAGCGCTGCCAGTAGTATAGGTAATTATCGGTAAAAATGGGACATACTATCATATCTAATCATTTAATGGGGAACGCCACACGTGCAAGGTAGCTGAAAAGTAACTGTTTGTTTTACGTATGTGGGCGTCGATTTTTACTTGTTTCATCAGCAGTATTTGATTAGATTTTGGCCAACGGTGAACATGTAGGTACAGGCGTCGGCAAGGAGACGTACTGACTCGTCCACTATTCAGGAAAAGTATTAATGGGAAGGATTTAAAACCGGTTTCTTATGGACGGTTGTGTTAGAACAAGCCTGTAAAGGATTGCAAATATTGACATTTGTATTCATATGGTTAATTTGCTAACACAGAGCGGGCCAATTATAAAGTGGACGTAGTTGTGTTAGCACGGGTTACGCCGTGTCCAAAGCTCAATATTCTCACAAATGCTTTTGACTGCACTGGAACGGTTTGGAGGAACCGAGCGGGTAGAACTACAATTGATAGATGGATACAACATATAGAAAAGGGCCGGTGTATAGGGGTACAATGGGTACCAGGTTACAGGTGAAGCGGCTATTATCCAGCCTAAGGGCAGTTCATAGCACTGTGTGGCAGGTAACGGCCTTCCTGGCAGGAGAAAATGTCTTTTACAGACAAGGTCTCAAGTGTGAATATGGGAACTTTGACACTAGGAAGTGAAGTTCATATCAAAAGAAAGCTAACTTTTAGCGAAAGCGGACGGTGGATGTTTCCGTAGTACTCCCGCACAGGACTTGGGGTCAGTGAGGAGACAAATCAATGGTCAACACAACCGGAAAGTGATGCTGGTGGTACCAAGATGCCATAACTATATAGTTGAACATGGCCAAAAGAATACGATAACAATGAGCTCTGAGCTTTCTAGTGTTCCCAAGACACGATTAGTAGAACTCGCGTTTTTCGATTCATGGACAGAAGTGCGGTGGACATTTGAATCAGAATCCCCTGTTGTAGCTCATGGAATCAATATTGGCTCCGGAACTGTTTCGCTAGGACTGTTTATACTGTCACCAACTGAAACATAGAGAAGTTTTTATCTCACATAGTGTATTTTCCTCAGTTTGCCTTGAAATTTCATCATAGCCTTGTATAACGAATTTTTAATGAACTCTTAGATCTGAGGTTCGTGTGTCGCATGGTGACAAACTAAACGTTGTCGATAAATTGAGTGAGTCTTCACTCACTGCTTACCTTTTATTTCTACTCGAGTGCAAATAAATCTACCAACAAAATTCCAATTGTTTAGAACCAGGAGACCCCACTCGAGTTCCACTGTAATGTATTTTATTGATAAACCGAAGCGGTAGATATGACGTCACTATAGGCTCCGACGGCAACTGAGACCAAAGCTCTTTTGAAATGAAGGTTGTAAATTGTCGATACACATTTATGCGTTATGAAAACTAAACATACGATGATGGCAATGATCGATTGTATACCGCCTATTCAATACCCGTTTCCACACGATGAGTTGTCGTGAAAGGGTTTTTAACTGACACAGACTAATCTATAGATACAAGGTCACATGACTGTTAAATGGGACCAGCAATGGCGGCAACGAGCAGACGATCCAACGAAAACTAACATCTACAACAAACTGCTTAATATTTTGGATTTGAGGGCATATAAAATTGTGCTGTAATATATCCAGGATAGACCAGCAGTTTTTATGTTAAAGTAAATAATTAACATCAAACACTATAATATTGTCTTAAATCAGATAGTAGGGATCGTTTTGTTATAGATTTGAGTCAAATATCTTTACAAACTACATTTCAATTACAGCACCCCCTATCTAAACCGTAATTCTGTCATAAACACGTTTTTTTTTCATTTTACAGGTTACCTAATTGACGGGTTCCAGTCTCTCAATACATTTAGGTTCAGAACAGGCAAGATGTTGGCATAGCTGAGCTGTATTTACAAAACCTTCAGCTGTGCCACATGCTGCCATATTTGGGCCTATTCTAATCATCACAGATGAGAGTTCACCCAAGGGGAGATAATGACCAAAAACAGCTCCGTAAGTACTTTAAATTCTGGATCCGTCTGTTTCCATTTGTTTTCACAAGGTTTTTTTTATTTAGTTTGAAAACATTGTAGCTAGATCACAAGCATAATGGTAACATGTTTCTCTTCTAAAATTCAGAGTTCTTGGCAGATGTATTACTTGGTTAGCTTTGGATTTTGTTTGAATATATAATTGGTACATGCATATCTATTGGAAAGATCACATTTCATAGGGACGTAAATTCGTTGATTTTTTGGGGAAAAAAAACAAAACAAAAAAACCCAACAAAAAGTCACAAAAATCAAACCCCACGAAATAATTTCACTGTATGTGTGTTTTGTCCTATCATGTCGTATTTCGTATATCAATTCATTACCATTTCTATGTGACCTGATATTCCTCTGTGTAAGACTCTTTAGACTGAACAAACTGAACGCATTTTACTTTTGCTTCTCTATAAAAGCTCTTGTTTATGAATGTGGTGTACCTTTAACATTCCAAGTCGTTGTATGGATATGACCTAGGAAGACGGGGTCATGTCACCGTTTTACCTAAATTTGATCTATTGTAAATCAAGCGTTTTTGTAACATTCAACAGAAACTAACTTTAGGCCCTATACACTATTAATTTACCCTTTATCTACAAAATAAATTAGAAATACAAACATATCAATATTGATGTTAATGATGAAATCATGCAGTTAGATAGACTGTTATAATTGTATAAATGACTACATTCTTTACAACTTTATTACTTCCCTTTACCCCACTCTTTCATTGCTTTCTGTTCTCTTTACCTGATTAGCGTTTCATCAACACAACATATTGTATACCATTGGGGTCCATGATAATCAGGAACATCGTCTTGTTCAGCTGCTGAGCTGTATTTGGCTTCAGATCTGATTTTGTTGTAGGGTTGATAGGCCTATAATTCTAAAGGAGGGGTATTACTTCGGGGCGCTTTACGGTCAAACAGTGATAAGCAAAATATTTTGCATGAAGATACATTAGGGTCAGCTGCATATTGTATGTTATTCAGAATATCCGGTTTTTTATGCGCTCATGGTAATTTCAGAGGTCAAATGTCAAAGAGTGCAAAATTCAAAATTTCATTGTTTAAGTCCTTATTAATTAAATATTAGAATAGAGATCCATTTCTTGCAGATTTTGCCTGTAAGTATTTTATGAAGGCTGATGAAAAGTTCAAAAAGTAGGTCACAGTGACCTAGTTAAGAATTTATTCTATTTTAGCATTATAAACTTTAAAGGGACATGGATCTTAGATAAGTTGTTCTGTATGCTTAGATATGGTTTTCAGATGTTTATTGAATAGTTCATTACAATGATTGGTTATCTAAAACGACAGAAAACGTGGGGAATGCCTACCCCAAAATGATAAGAAAAGACCGTCATATTCTATTTTGGAATACAAAACGAAAGCTGGCCGAAAGCGATGTTATAGTGAACAACAAACTTGCTGACATGACAAGGAATATTAGTTTTCCACATTTTAAGATTATTTTCTTATTTACGATGGTTGACAAATTAAGTTTAGTCCATATTTGTTAATATTTGTTATAAAACAATTTGCATTTAGCGTAATAATGATAAGGGAGGTTCTTGGCTTATTGCACACATGTAAATATAAAGTGGGAAGTTTCTCCTGTCTTTTGCATTTCAGCGATCCATATATATTTACCTTCTTTCCCAATCGCGCACGTTACTGACTCCTGACGTACTATGTTTTCAATCGGAATTCGTTTGTGTTCGCTTCACCCACGTTTTTGACCCATCATTTTGTTTACATTCATTTACTTTGTGCAGTGCATTGTGGGAGGTCACTAAAGTTCAACACTACTATTTTTATCGCACCCAGTCTACAAAATTCGACCAGGCCGGTTCAAAATACAGAAAGATGGAATTTCCATTGTAATTATTTTATTTCCCACATTTGGACAATAACTGATATATATTACGTAGTAAAGTATCTTACACGTCTTAAATATTTAGTTTACTCAAATTTACATGGTTTATTTAGGTTCAAGTCCCTTTAATATTTTTGCTGAAAACTAGGATTTTTCAAAGATTTGATAGCTTGAAATTGATGTTTAGTACTTCATAAGGATCTTGAAATGACTTGCTTAAAGATTATTACATCGTAGGGTCATATATGGGCTAGGTCTTGTGCATAAATAATGTCATTTTCAATGAATGGTATCATCTGTCCACTAAGCATATGCTTTTTTCCGATGTTTAAAGCAGGATTTAAAATTATTTAGACTTGTTTCATGAGCTTAATTTCAAACAACGCCTTCACTGAGGTAGGATGTTAGAATTATGCCTTCTGTCCTACTGCATGATCGTGAAGGATGATTAAAGGAATCGTAATTTCACGGTTATTGAGATGAAAATATTACTTTTTCAACCATTTCAAAGCTTTAGAGTAATATTTAGCACTTGATTTGTATTTTGTCACGATCTACTTTAGATTATTACATCGTAGGGTCATATTTGCTGGGTCACGTGTATAAATTAGGTCACATTGAATGAATGTTATTGTCTGTCAACTAAGTCTCTTCTGGATTTTAAGTGTTTAAGCTATTTAAGTTTTGTTGTAAGAGAAAATATTAAGCAACATTTACATTGCAAGTATGATGTCAGAATTGTGCCTGCTGCCTCATTGCATGATAGGAAAAGGCGACTAAATCTGGGATCTCAATTCTAGTGGCTACCTAGATCAAAATAAATTGGATTTCTGTCTAGAATATACTATATATTGGCTTTTTGGGTGTCTGGATCAGAAACATCTTTAACAAATTTTAGATGGTCGGTTGTATTACCTAACGGTATCACTGCGGTGACGACTGCTTCTCAACATAATTTCTTGGTCAGAAAAAACCGCAACAAAAACAATAGCGTACAATGACGATTGGTTGGTTATGTTTCTGCCAACTGGATCAATGTTTGCTTCGACATACTTTGCCTGCATTTGGTCAATTTACACCTAAAGTTTCTTATCCAAATTCTGGAGTAGCTTTATATAGAAGGTGGTGGTGCTTCTGTGTAATGGTCCAGATGCTGGAACGAGATGAAGGTATGTTTCAAACAACTCAACAACGTCTCTAAGGTTTGTGAGGTCAGAGTGCTGAATGATGGTCAGTGAGGTCAGAGTGCTGGATGATGGTCAGTGAGGTCAGAATGCTTGACGATGGTCAGTGGGGTCAGAGTGCTGGACGATGGTCAGTGGGGTCAGAGTGCTGGAAATTGCTCAGTGGGGACAGAGTACTGGACGATGGTCAGTGGGGTTAGAGTGCTTTACGATGGTCAGTGGGGACAGAGTGCTGGACGATGGTCAGTGGGGTCAGAGTGCTGGACGATGGTCAGTGGGGTCAGAGTGCTGGAAATTGCTCAGTGGGGACAGAGTACTGGACGATGGTCAGTGGGGTTAGAGTGCTTTACGATGGTCAGTGGGGACAGAGTGCTGGACGATGGTCAGTGGGGTCAGAGTGCTGGACGATGGTCAGTTGGGACAGAGTGCTGGACGATGGTCAGTGAGGTCAGAGTGTTGGACGATGGTCAGTTGGGTCAGAGTGCTGGACGATGGTCAGTGGGGTCAGAGTGCTGGACGATGATCAGTGGGGTCAGAGTGCTGGAAATTGTCAGTGGGGACAGGCCGCCCTTCCTGCAGTAGAACAACTCTTATTTTTAAAAATAAAACCGGAAACGAAGTTGATTGGCTGCTGTTTGCCCTACTAAATGTGTATACGGCGGCCATTACAAATGTGTGAAAAAAAGGGTCTCGGAAGTATTTCATTGTGCAGAGTTGTTTAATTTCATAAATGGGATGTAACATGGGGGCAGTGGAGTACATAAGGTCCCAATATATAGGTATGTGTACGTTTTCCCGGCATTGCATGGACGATATATTAGAAATATGCCGCTGACGTAGCGTAGGCCAAATCTGGCTTACGATTTCACATTTTTAAGAGGTACCGCGAGCTGACTATATATTAGGCAAAATTGTTTTTAAAAAAGCCTAATAATATAGGCAGGTTTAGCGGACTACCCTAGCTTGTAAGTGCTCTGATCGGATCCAATGTCTCAGCAAGGTCTGACACAAATCTAGACTTGTATTGTGCCATGCCACATACACGTTTTACACCCGAGACATCAGTGGGTGACGGCATTTCACGAATTGCTTTTACCTTCCCGTCATCGACTTTGACACCATCCCTTGTGATTCGGTGAGCATGGAAATTTATCTCGTCAAGACCAGTTACCTGCTTGTCCTCATTTAATGTAATGTGTCTATCTTCACAACGTCTCAGGACGTTCGCGAGCTTACGTTCATTGTCGCGTTGGGCAGATGCGACGTTTGGACCACACTCTGCTATGATGATATCGTCTACAACACTGAAAACACCATCAAGGTTGTCAAGAGCCTCGTCCAATTTCCTCTGAAATATTTCGCTGGACTGGACACTTTCAGGCCAAAAGGAAGTCTAGTCTATCTGTACCTCCCGAATGGAGTGATCATAGTCGTGAGTAAGCTCGATTGTTCGTCTTATCGCACATGCCAGTAGGCCTCCTTAATGTCAAGCTTGCTGAACACCTTCGCGTCCTTTAGTTTTGTTAAGATGTCATCCAGTACAGGCAATCGGTAATGCTCTCGCATCAGCGCAGTGTTTAGGGGTTGGGGGTCAATACATAACCGTAGCTTCCCATTGGCTTTGTGAACAGCAGCCATTCGGCTGACCCACTGTGTTGGCTCTGTCACAGGGACAAGTACTCCCATTTTCTCGATATAGATGTTATATCTCACGTATTGTCACGTGATATTGTTGTTTTTATGTCAGGCTATAACTATACACTACAACTTTCATGGTACTTACATGTAGGTAACTCTCACGGTACTAGAATAGCTTAATCATTTCTCAATATAATATTCTCAGATAATTTTTCCCCTCCACCAATCCATAGCGTTCTACCAAAAGTTGGGAATACTTCAGTTTTGTCTAAATGATAACTCATCCTTGTCATTTTGATAAAACATAGTATTTACATCAAACCCATTCAATCATAAAAACTAAATTCCGTTTTGAGTGTTTTTGTCAAATCGATCTGCAAGGTGTGAAGCATATGTCATAATCCACAACATGCCACATTAAGTGTCAATGGATGTTTTACAGACTTGCAACTTTCACTGTCAAATTGAATGAAAGATGGGTCTACGAAAAGTTGAATCAACTACATATTAAATCGCAAAATGTCTTATTAGTTTGACCTACTCACTTGATACCTGTTAGACCGCCATATTGAATCGACCATTACAGATCAGGTATAAGATCGAGTTATCTCTCACACCTTTATGTATACTTCTGGTTTATCCCATATGATATACGCATGTCGTCCGAGGTTGTATTACATGCAATATAACCTCGTGACGTCACGGCGTCAACAAAAAGTATGATGTATCGGTACAATTTGAATGTCAGTTTCAGAAGTCATACCGATATTATTACATAGGGGATGCAAACATAATATTTACGTTTGAAATGTCGTACATTTGATATGTTCGGATAATTGGTTTGTAGTTGTAGTTTTCCTAGAACTTCTTACCGAAAAAAATCAAGATGACGGAAAATCTGTAATATTTACATTTCCGTTTTCTCTTTGCTATATAACCTTACCAAACGTGAAATCGTTTACACTTGCGTAAACGCAATGGTTGTCGCGCAAGAATACACACACCGGAACACTGACTTCCGCAAGTAGTGTGAATACGCATCCGATTAGGCCTTTTGTATCTGTATGACAAATGTAAAGTTAATCTTTAATTATAAATCAGCAAATAAAATATTTAACAAATACTGTATAGATGGGATGAAAAAAGATAAAGTTAATGTGGAACTATATTTTGTGTACTCTCTGAATATGACAACATTTCCCGCCAAATTGAAGCCAGCTGTTCCGGGATTCCATCAATTGACCGGCTATTCCAACAATCGTATATAACATTGAAAAACAGAGTTTAATTTTATTTGAACACTTAATTTTTAATGAAATGGTCGGTCGAAATGTAAATATAAGGAATGTTTTTTATTGTTTGTTGTTTACTGGTGTGTAAACTGTATTTTTTTGTACAGATATTTCGACATGACGTTAGCGCGTCATTTAAAATATCTACAAAAATGCAGTTTACACACCAGTAAACGAACGCGCGTCATTTAAAATATCCGTGCAAAAAATGCAGTTTACACACCAGTAAACAACAAACAATAAATATCATTCCTTGAATAAATACGTCAAGGTATGAGCGAAACGTGGATAGGAAGGATACGACCCGATATCCGGTGATTTCGTCAGTGTAATATGTCTGCATATGTCACAAGTGTAGTGTAACTTTGATCGAATTTGTATTATATGACATTTGTCATATGACACTAAGAATTTAAGGAAATGCAATGTGCAGTTTATAGTGCATTTATTGTCTTAGTGGCATACGCATTGAGTTGTTTAAACTTAAATAGTTCTCAAAATATATATCTGGCCTAGGTTTACCTTTATTTCGCCTTGTTTGTTTTTTGTGTAGTTTTAAAACTTTCAAGATATTTGAGGTGTTTCCTTTCTTTATGGACATATTTCATGGATCTACGCCCAACATTTTTGTTTCAATACTGCTTTGCAGGGGAGATTTATGTCTCCTGCTTGGGGGTTCAAACTAAAGCATGACCTCCGAAAACCTAGTTTGACGTTGGTAGTAAGGTCAAATGGAACTCTGGTTATTTGCTTCCGAATATAGAAAGACATACTTGTACAAGTTTTAGCTTGTAAAACATACACAACTCTCCAAACCGCTCTTCGTGCCTCGTTCTTTCTAAAATTAAAAACTTAAACGTTGGCCTACATTGAGTTTGGTGGGTTGGACACTTGATATTCTATTTGGGGAGATATAATTGATGGTAGTATTGACATGAAAAAGGATAGTACAATTGGTGACCAGTATCTCCTGTCAGGGCTTTGAATTTAACACGAACACACAATATTACACATAAATTGTACTGGTGTGGTAGGCGGGTATCATATGCCCTACCGCTAACATTGTGTCAACACCGTGTCCACACAATAATGAGCAAATAATGATATATCTATATATATTATGGATCAGTATCGACAAGTGAATTCACGACATTCTGACACTTCCCAAAATTGCATTATAGGCTCGTTCATTTTTTTCATAAAAAGAAAACTTGGTAATTACGAAAACGACCAAATAGTGTTTAATAATTTTAAACTTTCAAACATTTCAACAAGGCCCTTTTGAATATATTGATATATATATATCAATAAAACATGTATAAGAAGCAGGCAAGGAAAAGTACTAGAAGTAAACTAGCTGGTATGAGGTGTCTCATTGTTTTATGTTTCTGATACACATCACCTGTATCACGTCCTATCAACACCTGGATGTCACCCGACTCTATACAATAGCTTAGTTGATCTGAGGATATCCCTAGCTATTTGAAGTTATATTTAACAAATAAGTTCATCTCAGGATATCCCTCGCTTTTGATGTTATATTTAACAAATAAGTTCATCTCAAGATACTCCCCGTTTTTTGAAGTATTATTAACAAATAAGTTCATCTCAGGATACCCCCGCTTTTAGAATTGATATTTACAAATAAGTTCATTTGAGGACACCTCTCGCTTTTAGAAGTTATATTTAACAATTAAGTTCATCAGAGGACACCCCTCGCTTTTAGAAGTTACAATCTGTATATTTAACAAATAAGTTCATCAGAGGACACCTCTCGCTTTTAGAAGTTATATTTAACAAATAAGTTCATCAGAGGACACCTCTCGCTTTTAGAAGTTATATTTAACAAATAAGTTCATCAGAGGACACCTCTCGCTTTTAGAAGTTATATTTAACAAATAAGTTCATCAGAGGACACCTCTCGCTTTTAGAAGTTATATTTAACAAATAAGTTCATCAGAGGACACCTCTCGCTTTTAGAATTTATATTTAACAAATAAGTTCATCAGAGGACACCTCTCGCTTTTAGAATTTATATTTACAAATAAGTTCATCAGAGGACACCTCTCGCTTTTAGAAGTTATATTTAACAAATAAGTTCATCAGAGGACACCTCTCGCTTTTAGAATTTATATTTACAAATAAGTTCATCAGAGGACACCTCTCGCTTTTAGAATTTATATTTACAAATAAGTTCATCAGAGGACACCTCTCGCTTTTAGAATTTATATTTACAAATAAGTTCATCAGAGGACACCTCTCGCTTTTAGAAGTTATATTTAACAAAAAAGTTCATCAGAGGATACCCCTCGCTTTTGAAGTCATATTAACAAATAAGTTAACAAATATTTCAATTTGGGCTCATTTTGGTAGAGAAAAAAATCGCGTTATTACGCGAAACTTTTGCGTCATTTCGCGAAACTTTGACGTTATAACGCGAAACCTTCGGCATTATTACGCGAAACGTTCGCGTTATTAAGCGAAAATACTATACATGTATATACTTACATTGTTTGTGCCCTCGGAAGCCACATTTAATATGGACGAGCAAGAACTTTGTCATCTATGTACATGAAGTTGTCCGGAATGCTGAAGTTCACTCAAAATAAATGTTGAAACATCGTTTAAATCTGAAAATGGATTCCATTTTGTTTTAAATTCCAATTGATTTAGATACCGCTTTACAGCTGATTCGCTTTTATTAACTTTCAGGCGTTAAGCTACAATATACTCCCGTACTCACGTGCATCCACATAATTTTCATGTTCATTTTAGAATCAGGTTCTGATTTCCATTTTAAGGCCATTCCAATTTGATTTCTTGTTCTTCGGATTTTGGGATTTTAAAATAGGAGCGAGCGAGCGAATTTTTTTAAATTCTAAAACACCATTTATAAGAAGCAAATTTCCTCTTTGCTTTTATCAATTACAAGCACCTCAAATAATCATATTGACATTTTTTAGAGAAAATTCTTATCTAATACAAATTAGAGGCCTTTGATTCGCTAATGTGCATATAGGTGTTATACAGCCCCGGTAAAATATAAAATAAAGACTTCCGATTATGTAAATTGGGGAGGTATAATATCATAAAAAAGGCTTTCGTACAACACAACCAACAATTGAAGGGGAGTAACTCCAACAAAGATCTATTCTTGACAATGACCAGCCACAAAATTATGGATGGTTTGTTGTCGATGACGTTTTCTCCATATTGATGTATTGATATCATCTCTACCCAACTATTTAAACCTTTATTGGAGAGTCTTGACTGTCTTAGTATTTTCCAGAATATCCTCGTCGCCTTGTCAACTAGAAACGAGGCAATGAGTCGAGGTACACTATTCAACCGACTAGGACAAGATGCATGGTTTTGGAAAGGTTAGGGTGTACCCTACTCCCATAACATGAGAGTCGACTGGTCAGCCGTTTTTTTATCGGACGTTATTTTGCTGACTGTCGAGACAAGACGCAATGTTCCAAAAGTGTCTCGTCGTGCTATACCTCTAACATTGTTGGAGTAGGGTGTACCCGACTAAACTACACAATGGACAGGACGTATTATTGTCTTGTATTCTCTTGCTTTCGATGTCATTGAAATAGAAAAATTGCTGTTGAAGCTTACTGCAGATTAAGAGGCTTCCTGCCAGACAAATGTTTAGATGGTAAAATTTACTTCTTTGAATATATGACAAAACTTTACAGTAAAAATTGTTTTACACTACCGCCCTTTTATTTTGTGTCTGTATATATAAAGTCATATAGTTTCTCTTTGAAAATTGCTCAGCAGCTTTTCCATTTGGTATGAAACAATTTGCTTGCATGTCATTTGAAGTTTTGACTTTAATTTAAATGTTACTTTTAATTTTGAGTTTGGAAAGTAACCATGACTAATACGGCATCAGATCAATCTCTACGAGTGTATTTTTTGTGTGTATAATTTTGACTCAAGATGGTTTGGTAATATTCTATGCTAGGAATTCCTATGTTGTCAATCTGCGAGAAATTTTGTGAAGTTAAATAGAACTGACCTGACAAGTTGTATAAAACTGATCATGTATGGAGTCCCTAACATCACTGACGAGTTGTATAAAACTGATCATGTATGGAGTCCCTAACATCACTGACGAGTTGTATAAAACTGATCATGTATGGAGTCCCTAACATCACTGACGAGTTGTATAAAACTGATCATGTATGGAGTCCCTAACATCACTGACGAGTTGTATAAAACTGATCATGTATGGAGTCCCTAACATCACTGACGAGTTGTATAAAACTGATCATGTATGGAGTCCCTAACATCACTGACGAGTTGTATAAAACTGATCATGTATGGAGTCCCTAACATCACTGACGAGTTGTATAAAACTGATCACGTATGGAGTCCCTAACATCACTGACGAGTTGTATAAAACTGATCATGTATGGAGTCCCTAACATCACTGACAAGTTGTATAAAACTGATCATGTATGGAGTTCCTAACATCACTGACGAGTTGTATAAAACTGATCATGTATGGAGACCCTAACATCACTGACGAGTTGTATAAAACTGATCATGTATAGAGTCCCTAACATCACTGACGAATTGTATAAAACTGATCATGTATGGAGTCCCTAACGTCACTGACGAGTTGTATAAAACTGATCATGTATGGAGTCTCTAACATCACAGACGAGTTGTATAAAACTGATCATGTATGGAGTCCTTAACATCACTGACGAGTTGTATAAAACTGATCATGTATGGAGTCCCTAACATCACTGACGAGTTGTATAAAACTGATCATGTATGGAGTCCCTAACATCACTGACGAGTTGTATAAAACTGATCATGTATGGAGTCCCTAACATCACTGACGAGTTGTATAAAACTGATCATGTATGGAGTCCCTAACATCACTGACGAGTTGTATAAAACTGATCATGTATGGAGACCTTAACATCACTGACGAATTGTATAAAACTGATCATGTATGGAGTCCCTAACATCACTGAAGAGTTGTATAAAACTGATCATGTATGGAGTCCCTAACATCACTGACGAGTTGTATAAAACTGATCTGTATGGAGTCCCTTACATCACTAACGAGTTGTATAAAACTGATCGTGTATGGTGTCCATAACATCACTGACGAGTTGTATAACACTGATCGTGTATGGAGTCCCTAACATCACTGACGAGTTGTATAAAACTGATCATGTATGGAGTCCCTAACATTACTGACGAGTTGTATAAAACTGATCATGTATGGAGTCCCTTACATCACTGACGAGTTGTATAAAACTAATCATGTATGGAGTCCCTAACGTCACTGACGAGTTGCATAAAACTGATCATGTATGGAGTCCCTAACATCACTGACAAGTTGTATAAAACTGATCACGTATGGAGTCCCTAACATCAATGACAAGTCTAAAAAAATAAAACAGCATTGTTGAAGTTAAAATCCTTCAGTGTTTTTTTTTATAGTTGGCGAGTGTTTTGTACGGTACCTTGAGATTTAGATTTAACTGTGCCCACACTACCATGGGCAAGTCTATTCATGTGTAATTGTTGTTTATTATCGAGTATTACTTTTTGAGTAACTCAAAACGGTCCATTTGAGCTACATGTATATACCCAAACATTGCATGACACTCATACCTAGGACTCAGCGGTATCAAACTTCAACTATCAAAATCCAAGATGTCGGCCATCTTGGTCACCGTTCGGTCCCAAAATGCGATATGCAAAACTAGGGCCTTAGGGGAACCTACATATGAAATTCGAGACAGATCTCTTCAGAACTTTCTGAACAAGAGATCCCAGAGGGATCTTGGCGCCCACCAAAGAAAGATCTATGTCTGACAATGGAAAGAGGGGTCTTTTCCCTGCTTTTCAAACTTTTTCAAACACATGACATATAAAATTTGAGACAGATCGCTATAGTACTTTCTAAGAAATAGTGGTAACAAACTTCAACAATGAAATCTAAGATGGCGGCCTGTTGGCCATCTTGTTTACCGATCAGTCCCGAAAGGCATTATGCATCAGTCCTAAAAGGTACTATGCACAACTAGGGTACAAGGGGAACCTACACATAAAATTTGAGAAAGATCCCTTCAGTACTTTCTGAGAAATAGCCGTAACAAACTTTAACAATCAAAATCCAATATGGCCGTCGGTCGGCCATCTTGTTTACCGATCGGTCCCAATTAACAATATGCACAACTAGGGTCCTTGGGGAACCTTCATATGAAATTTGTAAACGATACCTTCAGTACTTTTTGAGAAATAGCGGTAACAAACTTTAACTATCAAAATCCAAGCCATCTTGTTGACCGATCGGTTCCAAAATGCAATATGCACAACTAGGGCCCTAGGGAAACCTATATATGAAATTTGAGAAAGATCCCTTCAGTACTTTTTGAGTAATAGCGGTAACAAACTTTAACTGTCAAAATCCAAGATGGCCACCTGTCGGCCATCTTGTTCACCGATCGGTCCCAAAATGTAATATGCACAACTAGGGTCCTAGGGGAACCTGTATATGAAATTTGAGAAAGATCCCTTCAGCACTTTTTGAGAAATAGCGGTAACAAACTTTAACTATCAAAATCCAAGATGGCCACCTGTCGGCCATCTTGTTGACCGATCGGTCCCAAAATGCAATATGCACAACAAGGGTCCTAGGGGAACCTACATATGAAATTTGAGAAAGATCCCTTCAGTACTTTCTGAGAAATAGCGGTAACAAACTTTAACTATCAAAATCCAAGATGGCCGCCTGTCGGCCATCTTGTTGACCGATCGGTCCCAAAATGCAATATGCACAACAAGGGTCCTAGGGGAACCTACATATGAAATTTGAGAAAGATCCCTTCAGTACTTTCTGAGAAATAGCGGTAACAAACTTTAACTATCAAAATCCAAGATGGCCGCCTGTCGGCCATCTTGTTGACCGATCGGTCCCAAAATGCAATATGCACAACTAGGGTCCTAGGGGAACCTACATATGAAATTTGAGAAAGATCCCTTCAGTACTTTCTGAGAAATAGCGGTAACAAACTTTAACTATCAAAATCCAAGATGGCCGCCTGTCGGCCATCTTGTTGACCGATCGGTCCCAAAATGCAATATGCACAACTAGGGTCCTAGGGGAACCTACATATGAAATTTGAGAAAGATCCCTTCAGTACTTTCTGAGAAATAGCGGTAACAAACTTTAACTATCAAAATCCAAGATGGCCGCCTGTCGGCCATCTTGTTGACCGATCGGTCCCAAAATGCAATATGCACAACTAGGGTCCTAGGGGAACCTACATATGAAATTTGAGAAAGATCCCTGCAGTACTTTTTGAGAAATAGCGGTAACAAACTTTAACTATCAAAATCCAAGATGGCTGCCTGTCGGCCATCTTGTTGACCGATTAGTCCCAAAATGCAATATGCGCAACTAGAGTCCTAGGGAAACCTGTACATAAAATTTGAGAAAGATCCCTTCAGCACTTTTTGAGAAATAGCGGTAACAAACTTTAACTATCAAAATCCAAGATGGCCGCCTGTCGGCCATCTTGTTGACCGATCGGTCCCAAAATGCAATATGCACAACTAGAGTCCTAGGGGAACCTACATATGAAATTTGAGAAAGATCCCTTTAGCACTTTCTGAGAATTAGCGGTAACAAGAATTGTTAACGGACGGACGGAAGACGGACCACGGACGAAAGGCGATTTGAATAGCCCACCATCTGATGATGGTGGGCTAAAAATATCGGTAACAAACTTCAACCACAGGCGTCTGCTTCTGGTTTGATAAAAAATATAAAAACCAACCCCTACTATATGAACAAGGTGAGATACTTCAACTGTGGAACGGAATTGGAACTCTTCAAGCGAGCAGTTGCAAGAAGCATTTTGATTGGTCAATTAATTTGATAAACCAATCAGATTGCAACTTGCAAAACTGCTTGCTTGAAAGATCAACTTCCGTTCAATAGTTGATGCATCATCCGCTACTTGGATACTTTGTGTCCTGTTTCATATTATAAAACAGTAACTTCATATAGTAGGGTTAGGACATTGTATTTTTCCAAAACCAGACGCAGACGCTTGTGCTTCAACTACATATGTATCTATATCCAAGATGGCGGCCTGTCGGCCATCTTGTTGACAGATCAGTCCCGAAACGCAATATGCACATCTAGGGCCCTAGGGGCACCTACATATGAAATTTGAGAATGATCTCTTCAGTACTTTCTGAGAAATATTGATAAAAAGAATTGTTAATGGACGGACGGACCACGGACGAAAAGTGGGCTAAAAATGGAAATAGCAAATTTAATAGCCGTGAAATTTAGTTGTTTCCGAATAATACCTAATGAATCCTACTCAACCATGACAGAGAGTTTTTTTTCAAGCTGATCATTATGGCCGGTACGTAGTCATATGTAATTTGAATTTAAGACATTTTTCTACGAGATTAACAATAAAATATATATATTTTGATATAATCCAAATGCAATAGTTCAATTTACTTTTCATCAGATGCAGAGAAAACTTGGAAATACGCCACACATGTTATCAAAAATACGCGGGAAACAGTGCCGTCATCTTTGGCGTCAGGTTTTGTGACGTCACTGCTGACGGTGCCGTGCGCTTGAGAACATACAGAGTACCCTATTATTATATTTGACCAATCAATTGTTGCGTTGTTCTTGTATATGTGTAAGTTAAAGTAATTTTAAAGCGTATCCCGATGACACGTTTCGTCTAGTATAGAAAATCACAAATCTCGCCGTGCTGATAACGAGAATTAAAACATGGCTGCCTACATGGAGGCTCGAGACTTTTCCCGCGGGACACGATTTCAAAGTCCAAGGGGTACTGGAATGTATTGGAATCTATATGCTCACACACGTGTTATGGTTAGTAGAGCTTCGCTCTAAGCGGCCTCCGGCCGCGCAGAGAGCTGCGCTCTTATAATTTGTGAATTTCTTTAAAAAAAATTATTGCTGTGAAAAAGAAAGAGAAATCAAATCATTTTCAAAAGTAGATTTTATTAGTAAAGTTGTGCGATACAAGATAAACTTAATGAATTCAAGTGTATAATTATGTGAAAAAATTGTATTAATTCATATTTATACCATAATGTGATGGAGTTAATCTTTGGATAATCAATTTGACTTCTGATAAAAAAACAGTATAGTTTTTTTTTTATTTTCTCATTGCTTGTAAAAAACTTATAGGGAAACCAAACAATCATACCAGTAATGAAGGATTAGATTTTTCTACTATGATTTTGCTTTACTACCGTTACGTTTGCTTCCCATTGCTTTAGCTATTAAGAAACAACAAGTATAAATTTTATAAAATCAAACAAAGTACAACCTAAACAAATGCAAATATTCTCAAAAACATTTTTGCTTCAATATCTCTACACTGTATGTGCAAACAAACCATCATTTTCATTCACATAAATGTACAAAGAAAATAGAAATAGCCTTGATGTTTCAACCAATTTGAATTTGACAAATCCATATAAATACTAAAATGATACAACTCAAAGTTCTACTGAAAAGTATATTGCTAAATTATGTCGATTGTATGGAATCTGAGTAAAAGGAAATTGAGCTTTTATAGAGAGATCTTTCCAACCACAAACCCTTCACACCTTTCTATCATTCTAGGATAATTGATAAAAAAAACCTTTCTTCCATCATTTTCAAAGAGTTTTCCCCTATATATATCGTTACAGTATACACAGCATGATCAAAACAAACCAACTTAGATGGAGAAAGTAGCTTTTGTTGTTAGTCCATTAGTATATGTGCTTCAATACTGAGTAAAAAATTTCGAAAATGTGGGCACAAATTTCAGTTCAATTAATCTGTTACTTTCGAGAAGACTAATTTACCCATTAGTGTTTTAATGTTATTCGCAACTTGGAATTCCTTTGTAAAAATCCTTTTCATTAAGCACACATAAATTACAGGCCAGGATTTCTCTGATGTAGGAGAAAACGTGAGGAGCAAAAATGTCCATTCACAACAGATGATCTTGAAAGTTTTGATAAAACAATCCAACATTTTAAAATAAATTACAGGCCATGATCTCAAAAATGTACATTCATGATAGTTATAAATCTTACAAGTTTTTGATAGACCAATCCAATATTATAAATTAAGTCCTTGGACAAATTTTAGATATGTGAATTAAGTAAGAATATATATAGACATATAATGTGTTTGACAGTGGTAAAAATTGACGTTAGGGCAATTTTACTGTTTTGATACAATTAACTCCCTGATCTTCGCTTCACTGGCTCCAACAACTTCACCAACCTGAAAAAGATAACATGGTTCTATAGAGATAATACCATGTATATTGAATATTTACAGGGATATGATTGATCCTCTCCCGAAATATCTCAACTAATAAAAGGAAACACCCTACCTAGTGTTTAAAGGGAACCTAAATAAACCATGTAAATTTGAGTAAAATTACATCTTTCTTTATTTTGAACAGCCTGGTCAAGATTTGTTAACCCAGTGCGATAAAAATAGTAATAAAATCTTCAATAATCATCAGAAAATCATATCTAAGCATACAGAACAACTGAATTTGGGTTCATGTCCCTTTAAAAGTTTTTTTTATAACATTTTCATGTTTTCAATTGTTACCCAATAGAAGAACTATTAACAAAATCTTGACAAAAAGCAAAAATACAATAATACATTTTTTTTTGATAACGTTAACTTTTAAAATTCAATATGAGTGATACAATTATATAATATTGCATAAAATCAATTATTGGGACAATACTTATTGTATTTATCTTCATTGAAGGAGGATATCTCTACATATGTAGATCAATGATTTGTATTGATTTTCATTGAAGGAGGATAACCCTCCATATGTAGACCAATGATTTGTATTGATTTTCATTGAAGGTGGACATATCCCTCCATATGTAGACCATTGATTTGTATTGATTTTCATTGAAGGAGGATATCCCTCCATATGCAGACCAATGATTTGTATTGATTTTCATTGAAGGTGGACATATCCCTCCATATGTAGACCAATGATTTGTATTGATTTTCATTGAAGGAGGATATCCCTCCATATGTAGACCAATGATTTGTATTGATTTTCATTGAAGGAGGACATATCCCACCATATGTAGACCAATGATTTGTATTGATGTTCATTGAAGGTTGACATATCCCACCATATGTAGACTAATGATTTGTATTGATGTTCATTGAATAGGGACATATCCCACCATATGTAGACTAATGATTTGTATTGATTTTCATTGAAGGTGGACATCCCTCCATATGTAGACCAATGATTTGTATTGATGTTCATCGAATAGGGACATATCCCACCATATGTAGACCAATGATTTGTATTGATTTTCATTGAAGTGGACATCCCTCCATTGAAGGTGGACATATCCCACCATATGCAGACCAATGATTTGTATTGATTTTCATTGAAGGTGGACATATCTCTCCATATATAGACCAATGATTTGTATTGATTTTCATTGAAGAAGGACATATCCCTCCATATGTAGACCAATGATTTGTATTGATTTTCATTGAAGGTGGACATATCCCTCCATATGTAGACCAATGATTTGTATTGATTTTCATTGAAGTGGACATATCCCACAATATGTAGACCAATGATTTGTATTGATTTTCATTGAAGTGGACATCCCTCCATATGTAAACCAATGATTTGTATTGATTTTCATTGAAGGTGGACATATCCCACCATATGTAGACCAATGATTTGTATTGATTTTCATTGAAGTGGACATCCCTCCATATGTAGACCAATGATTTGTATTGATTTTTATTGAAGGTGGAAATATCCCTCCATATGTAGACCAATGATTTGTATTGATGTTCATTGAAGTGGACATCCCTCCATATGTAGACCAATGGTTTGTATTGATGTTCATTGAAGGAGGACATCCCTCCATATGTAGACCAATGGTTTGTATTGATTTTCATTGAAGGTGGACATATCCCTCCATATGTAGACCAATGATTTGTATTGATGTTCATTGAAGTGGACATATCCCTCCATATGTAGACCAATGATTTGTATTGATGTTCATTGAAGGAGGACATCCCACCATATGTAGACCAATGGTTTGTATTGATTTTCATTGAAGGAGGACATATCCCTCCATATGGAGACCAATGATTTGTATTGATTTTCATTGAAGGTGGATATCCCTCCATATGTAGACCAATGATTTGTATTGATTTTCATTGAAGGTGGAGTTTGTTTTGTGCCATGATCAGATGACCGTTAAGGCCCATGGGCCTCTTGGTTATATTTCAAAGTTTGTTATCGCTATTTCTCAGAAAGTAATTGAATGGATCTTTCTCAAATTCACATGTAGGTTCCCTAGGGCCCTAGTTGTGCATATTTTGGATTTGGGACCGATTGATCTACAAGATGGCCGCCAAGGAGTCATCTTGGATTTTGATAGTTGAAGTTTGTTACCGCTTAGTTTGAAGTTTGTTACCCTTTTTCTATTTCACAAAAGGTACTGAAGCGATCTGTCTCAAATTTTTATATGTAGTATGTTTGAAAATGTTTAAAAAGTAGAGAAAAGATCCATCTTTCCTTGTCAGATATATATCATTCTTTGGTGGGCGCCAAGATCCCTCTGGGATCTCTTGTATAAATTAACTATTTAAGGAACATTAATACAAATCATTGTTCTACATAACAAGGGGATATCCTCCTTCAATGAAAATCAATACAAATTATTGGTCTACATATGGAGGGATATGTCCTCCTTCAACGAAAATTAATACAAATCATTGGTCTACATATGGTGGGATGTCCTCCTTCAATGAACATCAATACAAATCATTGGTCTACATATGGTGGGATGTCCTCCTTCAATGAACATCAATACACAATTCTGGTCTACATATGGAGGGATATGTCTCCTTCAATGAAAATCAATACAAATCATTGGTCTACATATGGAGGATATGTCCCCATTCAATGATAATCAAAACAAATCATTGGTCTACATATGGAGGGATATTCCTCCTTCAATGAAAATCATACAATCATTGGTCCTACATATGGAGGGATATGTCCACCTTCAATGAAAATCAATACAAATCATTGGTCTACATATGGAGGGATATGTCCTCCTTCAATGAAAATCAATACAAATCATTGGTCTACATATGGAGGGATATGTCCTCCTTCAATGAAAATCAATACAAATCATTGGTCTACATATGGAGGGATATGTCCCCCTTCAATGAAAATCAATACAAATCATTGGTCTACATATGGAGGGATATGTCCACCTTCAATGAAAATCAATACAAATCATTAGTCTAACATATGGAGGGATATGTCCTCCTTCAATGAAAAATCAATACCAAATCATTGGTCTACATATGGAGGGATATGTCCACTTCAATGAAAATCAATACAAATCATTGGTCTACATATGGTGGGATATGTCCACCTTCAATGAAAATCAATACAAATCATTGGTCTACATATGGAGGGATATGTCCACCTTCAATGAAAATCAATACAAATCATTGGTCTACATATGGAGGGATATCTCACCTTCAATGAAAATCAATACAAATCATTGGTCTACATATTGAGGGATATGCCACTCCAATGAAAATCAATACAAATCATTGGTCTACTATTCAGGGATATGTCCTCCTTCAATGAAAATCAATACACATCATTGGTCTATACATATGGAGGGATATGTCCACCTTCAATGAAAATCAATACAAATCATTGGTCTACATATGGTGGGATATGTCCACCTTCAATGAAAATCAATACAAATCATTGGTCTATATATTGAGGGATATCCTCCTTCAATGAAAATCTATACAAATCATTGGTCTACATATGGAGGGATATGTCCACCTTCAATGAAAATCAATACAAATCATTGGTCTACATATGGTGGGATATGTCCACCTTCAATGAAAAATAAATCCAAATCATTGGTCTACATATGGAGGGATATGTCCACCTTCAATGAAAATCAATACAAATCATTGGTCTACATATGGAGGGATATGTCCACTCTTCAATGAAAATCAATACAAATCATTGGTCTACATATGGAGGGATATGTCCTCCTTCAATGAAAATCAATACAAATCATTGGTCTACATATGGAGGGATATGTCCACCTTCAATGAAAATCAATACAAATCATTGGTCTACATATGGTGGGATATGTCCACCTTCAATGAAAATCAATACAAATCATTGGTCTACATATGGAGGGATATGTCCACCTTCAATGAAAATCAATACAAAATCATTAGTCTACAATATGGAGGGATATCCTCCTTCAATGAAAATCAATACAAATCATTGGTCTTACTATTCAGGGATATGTCCTCCTTCAATGAAATCAATACAAACATCATTGGTCTAACATATGGAAGGGATATGTTCCACCTTCAATGAAAATCAATACAAATCATTGGTCTACAATATGGTGGGATATGTCCTCCTTCAATGAAAATCAATACAAATCATTGGTCCTACATATGGTGGGATATGTCCACTTCAAATGAAAATCAATACATCATTGGTTCTACATATGGAGGGATATGTCCACCTTCAATGAAAATCAATACAAATCATTAGTCTAACATATGGAGGATATGTCCACCTTCAATGAAAATCAATACAAATCATTGGTCCTACATATGGTGGGATATGTCCACCTTCAATGAAAATCAATACAAATCATTAGTCTATACATATGGGGGATATGTCCACCTTCAATGAAAATCAATACAAATCATTAGTCTATACATATGGAGGGATATGTCCACCTTCAATGAAAATCAATACAAATCATTGGTCTACATATGGTGGGATATGTCCTCCTTCAATGAAAATCAATACAAATCATTGGTCTACATATGGAGGGATATGTCCACCTTCAATGAAAATCAATACAAATCATTAGTCTACATATGGAGGGATATGTCCACCTTCAATGAAAATCAATACAAATCATTGGTCCATAATATGGTGGGTATGTCCACCTTCAATGAAAATCAATACAAATCATTAGTCTATACATATGGAGGATATGTCCACCTTCAATGAAATCAATACAAACCATTGGTCTACATATGGGTGGGATATGTCCACCTTCAATGAAAATCAATACAAATCATTAGTCTACATATGGAGGGGATATGTCCACCTTCAATGAAAATCAATACAAATCATTAGTCTACATATGGAGGGATATGTCCACCTTCAATGAAAATCAATACAAATCAATTGGTCTACATATGGTGGGATATGTCCTCCTTCAATGAAAATCAATACAAATCATTGGTCTACATATGGAGGGATAGTCCACTTCAATGAAAATCAATACAAATCATTAGTCTAACATATGAAGAGATATGTCCACTTCAATGAAAATCAATACAAATCATTGGTCTACATATGGAGGGATATGTCCACCTTCAATGAAAATCAATACAAATCATTGGTCTACATATGGAGGGATATGTCCACCTTCAATGAAAATCAATACAAATCATTGGTCTATATATGGAGGGATATGTCCACTTTCAATGAAAATCAATACAAATCATTGTCTACATATGGTGGGATATGTCCACTTCAATGAAAATCAATACAAATCATTGGTCTACATATGGAGGGATTTTCCACCTTCATGAG
>SAYR01003552.1:5949348-5964943 GCA_004382745.1 Argopecten irradians irradians
AAATCAATACAAACATTGGTCTACATATGGAGGATATTCCACCTTCAATGAAAATCAATACAAATTCATTAAGTCTAATCATACATATGGAGGGATATGCTCCACCTTCAATGAAAATCAATACAAATCATTGGTCTAAATATGGTGGGATATGTCCACTTCAATGAAAATCAATACAAATCATTAGCTCCTATACATATGGAGAGATTATGTTTCCACCTTCAATGAACATCAATACAAACCATTGGTCTACATATGGTGGGATATGTCCACCTTCAATGAAAAATCTATACAATCATTAGTCTATACATATGGAGGGATATGTCCACTTCAATGAAAACTCAAACAAATCATTAGTTCATACATATGGAGGGATATGTCACCTTCAAAGAATCAATACCAAATCATCGGCTTACATATGGTGGGATATCGCTCCTTCAATGAAAATCAATACAAATCATTGGTCTACACATATGAGGGATGTCCACTTCAATGAAAATCAATACAAATCATTAGTCTATACATATGAGATAGATATGTCCCACTTCAATGAAAATCAATACAAATCATTGGTCTATATATGGAGGGATATGTCCACCCTTCAATGAAAATCAATACAAATCATTGGTCTACATATGGAAGAGTATGTCCACCTTCAATGAAAATCCAATACAAACATTGGTTATTATATGAGCGATATGTCCACTTCAATGAAAATCAATACAAATCATTGGTCTACATATGGTGGGATATGTCACTTCAATGAAATCAATACAAATCATTGGTCTATACATATGGAGGGATATGTCCACCTTCAATGAAAATCAATACAAATCATTGGTCTACATATGGAGGGATATGTCCTCCTTCAATGAAAATCAATACAAATCATTGGTCTACATATGGTGGATATGTCCACCTTCAATGAAAAATCAATACAAATCATTGGTCTACATATGGAGATATGTCCACCTTCAATGAAAAATCAATACAAATCATTGGTCTACATATGGAGGGTATGTCCACTTCAATGAAAATCAATACAAATCATTGGTCTATCATATGGAGGGATATGTCACCTTCAATGAAAATCAATTACAAATCATTGGTCTACATATGGAGGGTGTCACCTTCAATGAAAATCAATACAAATCATTGGTCTACATATGGTGGATATGTCCACCTTCAATGAAAATCAATACAAATCATTGGTCTACATATGGAGGGATATGTCCTCCTTCAATGAAAATCAATACAAATCATTAGTCTACATATGGAGAGATATGTCCACCTTCAATGAAAATCATACAACCATTGGTCTATATATGGAGGGATATGTCCACTTCAATGAAAATCAATACAAAATCATTGGTCTACATATGGAGGGATGTCCACTTCAATGAAAATCAATACAAATCATTGGTCTACATATGGAGGGATATGTCCACCTTCAATGAAAATCAATACAAATCATTGGTCTACATATGGAGGATATGTCCACCTTCAATGAAAATCAATAAAATCATTGGTTTACATATGAGGTGTCCCTCAATGAAAATCAATACAAAATCATTGGTCTACATATGGAGGGATATGTCCTCTTCAATGAAAATCAATACAAATCATTGGTCTACATATGTAGGGATATATGTCCACTTCAATGAAAATCAATAAATCATTGGTCTACATATGGAGGGATATGTCCACCTTCAATGAAAATCAATACAAATCATTGGTCTACATATGCGTGGGATATGTCCACCTTCAATGAAAATCAATACAAATCATTGGTCTAAATATGGAGGGATATGTCCTTCAATGAAAATCAATACAAATCATTGGTCTACATATGGAGGATGTCCACTTCAATGAAAATCAATACAAATCATTGGTCTACATTATGGAGGATATGTCCTCCTTCAATGAAAATCAATACAAATCATTGGTCTACATATGGAGGGATATGTCCACCTTCAATGAAAATCAATACAAATCATTGGTCTACATATGGAGGGATATGTCCACCTTCAATGAAAATCAATACAAATCATTGGTCTACATATGGAGGGATATGTCCTCCTTCAATGAAAATCAATACAAATCATTGGTCTATATATGGAGAGATATGTCCACCTTCAATGAAAATCAATACAAATCATTGGTCTACATATGGAGGATATCCTCCTTCAATGAAAATCAATACAAATCATTGGTCTACATATGGAGGGGATGTCCACTTCAATGAAAATCAATACAAATCATTGGTCTACATATGGAGGGATATGTCCTCCTTCAATGAAAATCAATACAAATCATTGGTCTTACATAATGGAGGGATAGTCCACCTTCAATGAAAATCAATACAAATCATTGGCTTACATATGGAGGGATATCCACCTTCAATGAAAATCAATACAAATCATTGGTCTACATATGGAGGGATATGTCCTCCTTCAATGAAAATCAATACAAATCATTGGTCTACATATGGAGGGATATGTCCTCCTTCAATGAACATCAATACAAATCATTGGTCTACATATGGAGGGATGTCCACTTCAATGAACATCAATACAAATCATTGGTCTACATATGGAGGGATATGTCCACCTTCAATGAAAATCAATACAAATCATTGGTCTACATATGGAGGGATATGTCCACCTTCAATGAAAATCAATACAAATCATTGGTCTACATATGGAGGGATATGTCCACCTTCAATGAAAATCAATACAAATCATTGGTCTACATGAGGGATATGTCTCCTTCAATGAAAATCAATACAAAACCATTGGTCTACATATGGAGGGATATGTCCACCTTCAATGAAAATCAATACAAATCATTGGTCTACATATGGAGGGATATGTCCACCTTCAATGAAAATCAATACAAATCATTGGTCTACATTATGGTGGGATATGTCCACCTTTCAATGAAATCAATACAAATCATTGGTCTACATATGGAGAGTTGTCCACCTTCAATGAAAATCAATACAAATCATTGTCTACATATTGTGGGATATGTCCACCTTTCAATGAAAATCAATACAAATCATTGGTCTACATATGGAGGGATATGTCCACCTTCAATGAAAATCAATACAAATCATTGTCTACATATGGAGGGATATGTCCACCTTCAATGAAAAATCAATACAAATCATTGGTCTACATATGGTGGGATATGTCCTACTTCAATGAAAATCAATACAAATCATTGTTCTACATATGGAGGATATGTTCCTCTTCAATGAAAATCAACAAATCATTGGTCTATTATATGGAGGGATATGTCCACTTCAATGAAAATCAATACAAATCATTGGTCTACATATGGAGGGATATCCTCCTTCAATGAAAATCAATACAAATCATTGGTCTACATATGGGGGATAGTCCACTTCAATGAAAATCAATACAAATCATTGGTCTACATATGGAGGGATATGTCTCCTTCAATGAAAATCAATACAAATCATTTGGTCTACATATGGAGGGATAGGTCACCTTCAATGAAAATCAATACAAATCATTGGTCTACATATGGAGGGATATCCCTATTCCAATGAAAATCAATACAAATCATTGGTCTACATATGGTGGGATATGTCCTCCTTCAATGAAAATCAATACAAACCATTGGTCTACATATGGTGGATGTCCTCCTTCAATGAACATCAATACAAATCATTGGTCTACATATGGAGGGATATGTCCACCTTCAATGAAAATCAATACAAATCATTGGTCTACATATGGAGGATGTACACCTTCAATGAAAATCAATACAAATCATTGTCTACATATGGGGGATTTGTCCACCTTCAATGGAAAATCAATACAAATCATTGGTCTACATATGGAGGGATATGTCCACTTCAATGAACATCATACAAATCATTGGTCTACATATGGAGGATATGTCCACCTTCAATGAAACAATACAAATCATTGGTCTACATATGGAGGGATATGTCCACCTTCAATGAACATCAATACAAACATGTGGTCTACATATATGGAGGGATGTCCACTTCAATGAAAATCAATACAAATCATTGGTCTACATATTGGAGGGATATTTCCACCTATCAATAAAAATCAATACAAAATTCATTGCGTCTACTATGGAGGGATGTCCAACAAAGTCACAGTATAAAGTATTGGTTAACGATTAATATAAACAATACAAGGAACTCCTTAGTTGAATAAGTAAGTTTCTGAAATAGGTAAATGTCATTTGTTGAACAAACTTGGTAGCCCTTCATCCAAATATGGTCGAAACCCATTCAAGGATTAATATAAGGAGGAGTCAGATTTTAAAGCCAAATTTCAGCAAAGCTCCCATTTTGGACCTCGGTCATACTATCCCCATGGGTCTTACCTCGGTCCTTTATAAAATATGATTGTCCTTACTAAAAGTTCCCCCTTCTGAATCAATTAAAACCACTATAGACCAATTTTCATTGAGATCGGAGACTGAAACCTTAAAACAGGAAGTGGGCCAGCGGCCATCTTGGAATACCAAAATCTTTAAGAAAATGTTTGCATGTTGTTTGACATCAATTAAAACCCCTATAGACCAATTTTCATTGAGATCGGAGACTGAAACCTTAAAACAGGAAGTGAGCCAGCTAAAATTAAGAAAATTTGCCCTTTTGGGGCCCCACCCCTCAGTTCCTAGGGTTCAAACCAGACTTATTTATATAAAATATAATTGTGTTTCCCCAATGATGTTTCACACCAAATATGGATAAAATTCATCCAAGGATGGAGGAGGAGTAGGATTTTAAAGCTAAAATTAAGAAAATTTCCCCATTTCGGGCCCCACCCCTCAGCCCCTAGGGGTCGGACCAGGCTCATTTATAATATGTTTGTCCTTCCCCAATGATGTTTCACAACAAATATGGATGAAATCCATCCAAGGATGAAGGAGGAGAAAGATTTTAAAGCTAAAATTAAGAAAATTTCCCCATTTGGGGCCCCACCTCTCAGCCCCTAGGGGTCGGACCAGGCTCATTTATATCAAATTTGATTGTCCGTCCCCAATGATGTATCACATCAAATATGGATGAAATCCATCCAAGGATGAAGGAGGAGTAGGATTTTAAAGCTAAAATTAAGAAAATTTGCCCATTTGGGGCCCCACCCCTCAGCCCCTAGGGGTTGGACCACGCTCATTTACATCAAATATGATTATCCTTCCCCAATAATGTTTTACACTAAATATAGATGAAATCCATCCAAGGATGAAGGAGGAGTAGGATTTTAAAGCTAAAATTAAGAAAATTTGCCCTTTGGGGGCCCCACCCCTCAGCCCCTAGGGGTTGGACCACGCTCATTTATATAAAATATGATTGTCCGTCCCAAATAATGTTTCACACCAAATATAGATGAAATCCATCCAAGATGAAGGAGAAGTAGGATTTTAAAACTAAAATTAAGAAAATTTGCCTTTTTGGGGCCCCACCCCTCAGCCCCTAGGGGTCGGACCAGGCTCATTTATATAAAATATGATTGTCCATCCCAAATGATGTTTCACACCAAATATGGATGAAATCCATCCAAGGATGAAGGAGGAGTAGGTTTTTAAAGCTAAAATTAAGAAAATTAACCCTTTGGGGGCCCCACCATTCAGCTCCTAGGGGTCGGACCAAGCTCATTTATATAAAATATGATTGTCCTTCATCAATAATGTTTCACATCAAATATGGATGAAATCCATCCAATGATGAAGGAGGAGTAGGATTTTAAAGCTTAAAATAAAAAAATTCGCCCTTTTGGGGCCCCACCCCTCAGCCCCTAGGGGTCAGACCTATCTCAAATATATAAAATATGATTGTCCTTCCCCAATGATGTTTCAAACCAAATATGGATGAAATCCATCCAAGGATGGAGGAGGAGTAGGTTTTTAAAGCTAAAATTAAGAAAATTTGCGCTTTTGGTGCCCCACCCCTCAGCCCCTAGGGGTCGGACCAGGCTCATTTATATAAAATATGATTGTCCTTCCCTAATGATGCTTCAAACCAAATATGGATGAAATCCATCCAAGGATGAAGGAGGAGTAGGCTTTTGTATAAATAGTCTTACGCACGACGCACGGCGGACGGCGCACAGCGCACGGCGACGGACGAAACACGATGACAATAGGTCATCCTGACCTTCGGTCAGATGACCTAAAAATCCAAGATGGCTGCCTGGCAGCAATTTTGTTGACCGATCGGTCCCAAATCACAATATGCACAACTAGGGCCCTAGGGGAACCTACATATAAATTTTGATACAGATCCCTTCAGTACTTTCTGAGAAATAGCGATAACAAACTTTGAATAACAATATCCAAGATGGCTGCCTGGCGGCCATCTTGTTAACCGATCGGTCCCAAAATGCAATATGCACAACTAGGTCCCTAGGGGAACCTACATATGAAATTTGAGACAGATCCCTTCAGCACTTTTTGAGAAATGGGGATATCAAACCTTAACTATCAAAATCCAAGATGGCCGCCAGGCGGCCATCTTGTTTTTCCTATCAGCCTCAAAATCTGTATGGCACAACTAGGGACCAAGGGTAACCTCCATGTGAAGTTTGAACAAAATTCCTTCAGAAGTTCTCAAGAAATATCGATAACAAACTTCAACTGCCAAAATCAAAGATGACTGCCTGGCGGCCATCTTGTTTTCCCCATCAGCCTCAAAATCTGTATGGCACAAATATGGACCAAGGGGACCCTCCATGTGAAGTTTAAACAAAATCCCTGTAGCAGTTTTTAAGAAATAGTGATAACAAGCATTGTTTACGGACGGATGACGGACGACGGACGCAGGGCGATTTGAATAGCCCACCATCTGATGATGGTGGGCTAAAAACTGGGTTCTGGTGTAAAATACAGAGACTAGCAACAATACGAATCCTGAAACAAAAAGTATCAGATTTTGCAATTGAATATTTGTTAAAACTGTTTATGCACATGTAGTGACATGTGGTATGCTGAACATACCTTTTCTCCTTTTCTAAAAAGTTGGAACGTTGGCATTGCAGATATTCCACACTTTGCAGCAACTTCCTGAAAAAACAGTAACAAAGGATAGGATTAGTGTTAGTGTAATAGTGAGGCAACTTATGCTTTACCTATCATTCATTCATTCAGTGAATTTTATCGGTCAAATGAAAGGTGCCCCTTATTTTGGTGAATATTTACTCAAGTTATAATGTACACAATGAAGATCCAATAATAATTAGAAGTGCAAAGGGTAATAACTCCGTAAGTTATGGGTCAAATCAAGCCAATCTTCAAACTTGTACCAGATCTTTCCAATGCTAGTATACATACAAAGTTTCATGAAGCTGGGTGCATAAATTATTGTGTTCACAAGGTCCAATAATAATTATTACTGTGAAGGGCAATAACTCCATCAGTAGCAGTCAAGTCAAGCCGATTTTCGAACTCGTCCAAGATCTTTCCAATGTTAGTCTTGTAACGTTTTTCCGTGTGTGCCTATTTTGTAAAACCTTATCTGATTATCTTTAATCAGAATAAGGAGCACAGAATGTTTTTAGAAGATTCGTCTTAGACTAAGCATTTCGACCAATGGCAAAACCAGACTCAAGATGTTTCTGTTTAAAGATATTTTATAAATCTAAAGACGTTTATCCAAATGATGAATTCACCATATTCTACTTCATAAATCAAATTACTGCCAGGGAGAATTTGTCTCATCTTTCATTAGCATATTAGGACTTTTCCCGGAACTTTTCCTATTCTGGTAAATTAATAAATTTAGATACCACTTATTTTTGGTAAATATATATTAACAACAAGAGATCCCAGAGGGATCTTGGTGCCCACCAAAGAATGATCTATGTCTGACAGTGGAAAGAGGGATCTTTTCTCTGCTTTTTAAACTGTAACTACCAAAATGGCCCTGGCAGCCACGTTGATGACCGATCAGTCCCAAAATGCAATATACACATGTACAAGAAGGACCCTAGAGGAACCTACATATGAAATTTTGGACAGCTCCCTTCAGTACTTTCTGAGAAATAGCAATTACAAACTTCAACAAGAGGCCCAGAGGGCCTGTATCGCTCACCTGGTTTTTTGTTAGTAATTATCACAATACTCTGACAATTAGAAAAATAAGCAAAATTGACTCCCAAAGTTTAATTTTGAATCACAACCATACAATGATGCTATCCAATACATAGGTTCAGAGACAAAGAAATTTATATGAAAATAGTAGCCTAATTGACCTTTTTGACCTCGCATCTATTGCCGTTTAAGGCCCCGGGGGTCAGCCCTATCATTTGTACAATTTCAAATCCCAACCCTATTAGGATGCTACCATTGCATTATAAGTGCTCTTCCATTCTTAGTTGCAGAGAAGAAGTCGTTTATATGGAAATAGCCAAATTGACCCCTTTTGACCCCACCCTTCAGGCCCCTGCCCCATCATTTGCAAAATTTTGAATCCAAACCCTATAAGGATGTAACCATTGCATTATGAGCGCAATCCCATGTTAAGTTGCAGAGAAAAAGTCATTTATATGGAAATTGACCACTTTTGACCCCGCCCCTCAGGCCCCCGGGGGTCAGCCCTATCATTTGCTCAATTTGGAATCCCCAGCCTACAAGGATGCTACCATTGCATTATGGGTGCTATACCATGCTTAGTTGCAGAGAAGAAGTCGTTTATACGGAAATAGCCAAATTGGCCCCTTTTGACCCCGCCCCTCAGGCCCCCCGGGGGTTAGCCCCATCATTTGTACAATTTTGAATCCCCACCCTATAACGATACTACAATTGCATTATGAGTGCTATCTCATGCTCAGTTTCAGAGAAGAAGTCGTTTATATGGAAATAGCCAAACTGACCCCATTTGACCCCGCCCCTCAGGCCCCCGGGGGGTCAGCCCCATCATTTGTACAATTTTCAGTTAGTAGCCCATAAGGATGCTACCAGTCAAATTTTGTTGAAATCTGACCAGCGGTTATGGAGAAGAAGTCGATTGTTGACGGACGCCGGACGCTGCGGTATCCCATAAGCTCACCTCGGTCCTTTGGACCAGGTGAGCTAACAATCAAAATCCAAGATGGCTGCCTGTCGGCCATCTTGTTGACTAATTGGTCCTAAAATGCAATATGCACAACTAAGGGTCTACGCAAATTTACATGTGAAATTGGAGACAGATCCCTTCAGTACTTCCTGAACAAGAAGCCCATAGGGCCTGTATCACTCACCTGGTTTGCAATGCCAAGTAATGTTCTGAATACAGGTTCATTGTTTCTTTTCCAAGGGAATTTGAATATTTACCTCTAATTCCCCTATTGGGCCCCATCCTTTCTGCTCCAGGGGGTCAAAGCCAAAATTGATAAATTTTTTGTTATCCTTCCCCTAAGGATATTTCTGGGCCAAATTTGGTTGTACAATCCATGCAGAACTCTAGGACTAGTAGTAATTTAAAGGATTTACCTATATATTTTATACCCTATTGAGCCACGACCCTCCTGCCTGGGGGATCAGAGCCAAAATTTATACAAACTCTGTTCCTCTTCCCCAAAGAATATTTTTGGGCCAAATTTGGTTTCAATCTATGCAGATGTCTAGGACTAGTAGTGATTTAAATGAAATGTTGACAGACAGAATATGGACGGATGGAAGGACAGACCATGGATAAAATGTGATTTTGTCATTTGGATAAAAACCATATATAACCAATATTTGTAAAATTTTAGTTATACCTGTTTTGGTTTTATTACCAGTACTGGTTCTGTAACCAATATCATTTTCAAGTCTTTTCAAGGAATTTTCACAAAGTAGATTTATTATATTAATTTCATTATATGGCAATGAAACAAATACTGGTTATCTGGTTAATACCAGTAATACCAGAGTTCTTGTGGAGAACTTAATTCTCCAAGACTGTTATTTGTCATATGTACCCGCCAAAATGTTACATCAGTCAAATATTTTGATTCATTCACAATTTGACGATTTGTTCTTTTTATTATGGAAGTCTAATATTCGTAACAGTCTACATACAATGGAACTTTCCTAAACCAATCATGGTCAGTGCATAGAATTTTGGATGGTTTAGAGAGGGTTCGATTTGGAGAAGTGAACTGAATATCGATCATCACGATCCGGACTGGATTTAATTGACAAGAACTTGTTTTCTACACTATATATATCATATAACCATTCAAGAGGCCCAGAGAGCCTGTATTGCTCACCTGGTTTGTAATGCCAAGTAATGTTCTGAATACAGGATCATTGTTTCTTTTCTGAAGGAATTTAAAGATTAACCTCTAAATTCCCTGTTGGGCCCTACTCTTTCTGCTCCAGGAGTCAGAGCCAAAATCTATACATATTCTGTTCCCCTTCCACAGGAGATGTTACGGACCAAATTGGGTTACAATCCATGCAGAACTCTATGACTATATAGTAGAGATTTAAAGGAGTTACCACTATTTCCCCCGTGGGGTCAGAGCCAAAATTTATAAAACTCTGTTCCCCTTCCACCAAGGATGTTTCTAGCCAAATTTGTTAACATTCCATGCAGAACTCTATGACAAGTAGCAATTTAAACAATTTACTTCTATTTCCCCTATTGGGCCCCGCCCATCTTACTACTGGTGGTCAGAGCCCAAACTCTGTTCCCTATGGTGGCCGGTTAGGAAGACCGTGCAATCTCCCAACCTCGACTTCCAAGTCGAGGTTGTGAGATCGCGAAACGAGGCAGCGAGCTAGGTGGAGAGGCAAGATCAGGATCTAGATTGCCAACCTTGCTTTGCAATCTCGCTACCTCGCCTCGTGATCTCACAAATATCTACACACCTAACTTTTTTGGCCCCATATTCCAAATTACAATAAATCATTTTCAGCTGTTTTGGGGGTCTAGAAAGTCCTGCATGTACTACGATCATTCCATAAAATAATTCAAACACCAGTGAAGCATCCACCAGTATTTGTTTTGGAACATGTACCATAATTATGCTCAAGTCTCATTTACTGTGATGTTGATATGGTATGGACAATAAGGACTAGCAAAGAATGGCCTCATGGGTCAGTCGAGTGCCTTTTGGCCAAAATATTTAATTTTCATTCCATATTTAAATTTCCAAACACATTGGACTTTAAGTCTAATTTCTTACGAAAATTAAATACCTGCAAATAATGATAAACAAATGTGTTTTTCCTATATCATTTACAGCGCCGTTACAGCAAGTGTTCCTGTTTACATTCATTCACTCGAGAGACACGTTGGCTGGTAGCTGATGTAGTAGGCTGGTAACTGAGGCAGTAGGTTAGTTTTTAGATGGCATGTTACGAAGGCACTGATTGGCTGAAGCATCGGCAGCCCGACTGATTGCCCCCTGACTGACTAGATTGCCGACAATATTGAGAAGTAGACGGAGCCAGCGGATCTTTGATGTTCAAACCCAACTCTGTTGTACAATATGTTTGATCATGTTGTGTACTATTTGATTTTTTACAATGTATACATTCAATCACTGTATTCAAAATTTGTTGTTGCTTTGTTTCACTTATTAAGCGAAAGTTTTGAGGATGTTTTGTTCATAAGTTACTGGCCATTTCTATCGACTTCGGGGAGTTCATACTGTACAATAGTGTTGTATGTATCTAACAACGTAATTTTTCGTCGTGTTTGTTCATGTGTTTGGGTTAAGATCTATGGTATCCATTGTAATGTACTGGTGTACATTTTGACCGACTTTTCCTGGGGGTCATTCAGGACCTATATGGATATGGTGTTAAAATGCTAATTCAGGCTAATAATTCTAACCCAGTTTGACTCAGTTTCTATTACAAGAGGCCCAGAGGGCCTGTATCACTCACCTGGTTTGTAATGCCAAGTAATGTTCTGAATACAGGGTCATTGTTTCTTTTCTGAAGGAATTTTAATATTAACCTTTAAATCCCCTATTGGGCCCCACCCCTCCTGCCCCCAAGGGGTCAGAGCCAAAATTTATACAAGTTCTGTTCCCCTTCCCCCAAGGATGTTTGTGGCGAAATTTGGTTACATTCCATTCAGAACTCTATGACTAGTAGCCATTTAAAGGATTTACCTCTATTTCCCCTATTGGGCCCCGCCCCTCTTGTCCCCTGGGGGTCAGAGCCAAAATTTATACAAGTTTTGTTCCCCTTCCCCCAAGAATGTTTGTGGCTAAATTTGGTTACATTCCATTCTGAACTCTATGACTAGTAGCGATTTAAAGGATTTACCTCTAATTCCGCTATTGGGCCCTGCCCCTCCTGCCCCCAGGAGGCCAGAGCCAAAATTTATACAAGTTCTGTTCCCCTTCCCCCAAGGATGTTTGTGGCCAAAATTTGGTAAAAAATCCATGCTAGAACTGTATGAGCTAGTAGCGATTTAAAGATTTACCTCTATTTCCCTATTGGGCCCCGTCCCTCCTGCCCCTGGGGGATCAGAGACCAAAATTATACAAATTCTGTTACCCCTTCCCCCAAGGAATGTTTTGTGGCTAAATTTGGTTACATTCCATTCAGAACTCTATGACTAGTAGCAAATATAAAGGATTTACCTCTATTTCCCCTATTGGGTGGGCCCCGCCCTTCCTGCCCCTGGGGGATCAAGAACAAAATTTATACAAAGTTCTGTTACCCTTTCCCCAAGGATTGTTTGTGGCTAATTTGAATACAATCATGCAGAACTCTAAGACAAGTAGCGATTTATAGAATTTACCTCTATTTCCCCTATTGGGCCCGACCCCTACAGCCCCCGGGGGGCAAGAGCCAAAATTTATACAAGTTCTGTTCCCCTTCCCCTACGAATGTTTGTGGCCAAATTTGGTTACAATCCATTTAGAACTGTATGACTAGTAGCGATTTAAAGGATTTACCTCTATTTCCCCTAGTGGGCCCCCGCCCCCTGCCCCTAGGGGACAGAGCCAAAATTTATACAGTTCTGTTTCCCTCTTACCCCAAAGGATGTTTGTGGCTAATATTGGTTACATTCCATTCCAGAACTCAATGACTAGTAGCGATTTAAAAGGTTTAACCTCTATTTCCCCTTTGGGTCCCGCCTTTGCTAGCCCCCAGGGACGCAGAGCCAAAATCGATACAAGTTCTGTTCCCCTTCCCCAAAGAATGTTTGTGGCCCAAATTTGGTTACAATCCATGCAGAACTCTAGGAAACAAGTAGCGGTTTAAGAGGATTTACCTCTATTTCCCATATGGGCCCCGCTCCTCCTGCCCGCGGGGGACCAGAGCCAAAATTTTACAGCAAGTTCTGTTCGCCTTCCACCAAAGAATGTTTTTGTGGCTAAATTGGTTACATACATTCATGAAACTCTATGACTAGTAAGCGATTTAAAGGATTACCTCTATTTCCCTATTGGGCACCCCGCCCCTCCTGCCCGCGGGGCCAGAGCCAAAATTTAATACAAGTCTGTTCCCCTTCCCCTACGGATGTTTTTATGGCCAAATTTGGTTACAATCCAATGTAGTACTGTATGACTTAGTAAGGTATTAAAGGATTTACGCTCTATTTCCGCCTATGGGGCCCCGCCCCTCCTGCCCCCAGGGGACCAGAGCCAAAATTTATACAAGTTCTGCTAACCTTCCCCCAAAGGATGTTGTGGCTAAATTTTGGAATACAATCCATGCAGAACTCTAAGACAAAGTAGCGATTTATTAGAATTTACCTCTATTTCCCCTATTGGGCCCCGACCACCTCCAGCCCCCGGGGGGGCACAGAGCCAAAATTTATACAAGTTCTGTTTCCCTTCCCCTACGGAATGTTTGTGGCCAAATTTTGGTTTACAATCAACTGTAGAACTGTATGACTAAGTAGCGATTTAAAGGATTTACCTCTAATTTCCCTAATTGGGCCCCGCCCCTCCTGCCCCCGGGGACCACAGAGCCAAAAATTTATAACAAGTTCTGTTCCCCTTCCCCAAAGGATGTTTGTGGCCAAATTTGGTTACAATTCCATTTAGAAACTCATGACAAGTAGCGATTTAAAGGATTTACCTCTATTTCCCCTATTGGGCCCCGCCCTTCCTGCCCCCGGGGGACCAGAGCCAAAATTATACAAGTTTTGTTCCCCTTCCCCAAGGATGTTTGTTAGCCAAATTTGGTTAGAATCCATGCCAGAACTCTATGACTAGTAGCGATTTTAAAGGATTACCTCCATTTCCAATATTGGGCCCGCCCCTCTGCCCCCGGGGAACAGAGCCAAAATTTATACAAGTTCTGTTTCCCCTTCCCCCAAGGATGTTTGTGGCCAAATTTGGTAAGAATCCATGTAGAACTGTATGACTAGTAGCGATTTAAAGGATTTACCTCTATTTCCCCCTATTGGGCCGCCCCTCCTGCCCCGGGGGGCCAGAGCAAAAATTTATACAAGTTCTGTTCCCCTTCCCCAAGAATGTTTGTGGCCAAATTTTGGTAAGAAATTCATGTAGAACTGTATGACTAGTAGCGATTTAAAGGTTTACCTCTATTTCCCCTATTGGGCCCCGCCCTCTTGCCCCCCGGGGGTCAGAGCAAAATTTATACAAGTTTGTTTTCCCCTTCCCCCAAGGATGTTTGTGGCCAAATTAGTTTACATATTCATGGTAGAACTCTATGACTAGTAGCGATTTAAAGGATTTACCCTCTATTTCCCTATTGGCCCCGCCCCTCCTGGCCTGGGGCCCAGATGGCAAAATTTTATACAAGTTCTGTTCCCCTTCCAATAAGGATGTTTGTGGCTCATTTTGGTTACAATCCATGCAGAACTCAATAGGACAAGTACAGCGATTTAAAGGATTTAAACCTCTATTTCCCTATTGGGCCGCCCCTCCTGCCCCCGGGGGGTCAGAGCCAAAATTTATACAAGTTCTGTTCCCCCTCCCCCAAGGATGTTTGTGGCCAAATTTGGTTACAATCCTAGCGCAGAACTCTTTGACTAGTAGCGATTTAAAAGGAAATGTTGACGGAACAGACGGACGACACGGACGGACAGACGCCGCGCCATGACATAAGCTCAACCTGGCCCCAACATGAGCTAAAAAACTAAACAATATGTTCAGAAATGTGTTTTTTTTCTATATTAAACTATAGTAAATTTGACTACCTTCCGAGGGGAAAATCTAGATACCCAGGGCCATGAATTCACGACCATTTTGTAAAAGGCTTTAAGACCTTCCAATTTATGAAGAGTATCTGGTTCCAATCAAATCTTGTGAATTCAAGAAGATTTTTGAAAGTTTTGCCTCTTTGGCCCCGCCCATAACACCACCTGAGAGTCCGCCAGGACCCAATATGGATATGACGATAGAAATGCCTATCTCAGCTTAAAAATTCTAAACGGCAGTTTGAACTAAATTTCCTATGAAAAAATAAGCAAATAACATTCATAAATTGTGTTTTTCCTTATATTATAACTATAAGTTAAACGTGAACCCTCTCCCGGGGAAACATGAGACCCGGGTATATAATTCACATTTGTAACAGACCTTAACGACCTCTCCATCTATTGAGAGTATTTGATTCTGACCAGTTTTCAGAATTTCAGAAGAAGAGTTTTTTGAAGTTTAGGATATTTTTTTGACCTTCT
>SAYR01003552.1:5964968-6022425 GCA_004382745.1 Argopecten irradians irradians
GAGTGTTGAGAGAGGAGGAGTTCCTTAATTTACATGCACGACTGAATTAGACACAAGGTTATTGGTAGTACAAAAAATCTTTCTCTTATTGATTACAAGGGAACTATCATCTCCCGGTACATTTAAGAGCTACGTTTCGTAGTCGGATAAAATGTAACAAGTGTCGAATACACATGTCATCATTTTGTTTAAAGTAGCTATGAGTTTATAGGTTTTAACTTCACAAGGTATAGTTAAGCATCAACGAATACGATAATTGGAAAATACAACGGGATTTACATCTAAAATCTGATCCTTATAAAAAATGTGTCAGATAATATGAGTGTTTAATTATGAGCAGTGGGGTTACTAATGATTTACTTGCACGGCTTTTGGTGTCATCTGAAAATTCACGAACTATAATTGCTGCTAATTAGTATATCGAGTTTTTAAATGTGGATATTATGAGATGTTTATACCCACTATATATGGTCGCATCTCCCAATATATCTGATTGAATATATGGTGTGTATACGTTATGTATACCACCCTACAGCTCTCTCTCCTATTTTTCTGATGCATTAATTTATTTAATAATCACGAAATTAACCTTCAGGATTTTATTTATAGGCCCACTAAGAATAAAATTTACTTCGTGGTTTCATTGTTCAAATTGAGCTCCTAAATACTGATGGTAATCTAAAGGCTCCTTATACAAAGTAAACCTATTTATCCTTCCCAATAAAATAGTACCACACAAATAAATTTCCTTTACTACTCCATGATAGCAATCTGGTTCAAACAAATGTTTTTGTAAAAATCTGCAAATTATTGAACGCCATTTGGGAACCAATTGATATCCTACCCGCATATATATAAACTAATACAATATTCACTTAAGCTTTCACCAGTTAGATTTGAGAACCGCCTGGTGCAAGATTCCTTCCTAAAGCCTACCAGACATTGTCTCCATTTAATTTAGCAATTTGGTTCGTCGTAAAGGTAATTTTTGGCGGAGGAGACTCGCATGATTCATATTCAAATAATTAGTTTGGAGAGGAGTATATAACAATAATGCTTTACAAGTAAACACTAGCGTAACCATGAAAGGTGTAGCTGCCGTGGTGGGATTGAGTTTTCATTAGATATGTATACATACAGATCGTATTATTTAATAAAAAGTTAGATTGAGGCCTATTAACTTCACTAAAAAATTCACTATCTAAATATTAGAATTAAATTGGGCTGTGTCCAGCTGAGAATATCTTCAACATTATATATATTGTTTCAATACAGACAGTATTGTGCAGGTATACATCTTATACATGTATGACGCAGTCATTTTATTAGGGTAAATGTATATAGAAGCAGCAGAATTATTACAGGACTTAGGTCTGGAAAACATGCTCACAATAGAACATTTATAAACGAACCTCTGGATGGAAAACTACTAACTCAGATAAGAAGACACTAACACACATCAAACTAATAATTAACGATTATAGTTAGATAGTGACAGCAATATCGGTAAAAGAGGGATCAGAGGAAAGAAATTACTCATTCCGCATTTGGGGCCCTAGCTCACGCACAGATCACCTTACGAAGATATCCTAAAATCCTTTTCAATTAACATGTAACAATTCAAAGACAATAATGGCTATGCTCTCGACGCACAAACAAGAAATATTTAATCCCCAATTATGCAGAAACTAAAATATCTTGATAGTTTCATCCCATAATGTGTCCACTACTAAACAACCTTCTGATTAACAACTCCTCTTTAACCTCTCCTTACTCCCCTCTCAGCCATTTAAATCACCAAACTTAATAAAAGAGAAGAATAATGCACCTATGGTTGTCACTTAGTTGAACCATAACGGGAGAGGACCGGCGAGAAGGTTTTAGAATATCTTATTTTGAACACGCGCCTGTGATACGATACGTATATAGCTCAAAATATCCTAACCTTATTCCACTACCCACTTGATAGTCAAAGCATTTGGAGAAAGGATTCTTGGGGAGGTAAAGGACCTTAACCTTCCCGACCTATACATCATCTGAACAGAATATGATCTTGTCCTTGACTAATCTGATCGATCAGAACAGAGTCATTCGTGGCTTGCTTCTTTCTTTGAAAATAACACCTTGCATTTATTCTACACTTTTACTCAACACACACACTAGTTATTTCAAATTCTGAATTAGCCCGTTATATATGCACCGAACATACGACTCCTTACCTTGTGAGTTCAAGGGAGAGGAAGATCTTTAGGTATTTCTTGAGGATATGTACAGTATACACTTCATTTCCTCCAAAAATCCATTTAGTAGCTTACTGTAATTGGGCTCATAATCATAAGGCCACTATTGTACGGAATCTTTATCCAAATTTAGTTCTTAACAATACAAGGCTGTTCCCTGTACTGTGATATTGCCCTGTAAACCTAGTAGGGGACGGAGAACAGACAGGTTTTACCCTTTCAATGATGTTTCACCCTTTTTCCTTCACTAATAATCCCTAGTAGCAGTATATGCACATTAACGTGAGGTCGTTAGTGTGGTAATAAATGCTCCCTATAAATCAGTAATGAATTTGAAAAGAAAGATTTCCTTCCCAGTACCTGTTCCTTCTCTTGGAGAGAGTGGAAATATATAAGTTATGTTAACAAAACTTTAAAACTTTAGACCATAGAGCAATTCACAAGATGGCGTAGTAATCGTTGAGAAGTAATGCTATGAAATACCTCTCGTACACCATCCTTATCCTGACTGTTTGGTCCTGTTCGGAAAATGCAAAGTATGCCAAACTAGGGCCTTAGGAGAACCAAGCATAGATGAAATTGGAGAAGGGATCCCTTTCCAAAAACTTTTGAGGAAATACCGGTAGACAAACTTTAACTAAATCAAAGATTCCAAGAATGGCCGCCAAGTCGGGCCCATCTTGTTGGACAATTGGTCCAAAGCAATATGAGCACAACTAGGGCCCTGGAGACCAACATATGAACATTTGAGAAGATCCCTTCAAAAACTTTCTGAGAAATAGCGGTAACAAACTTAACTATCAAAATCCATGATGGCCGCGCAGTCGGCATTGTTTGACCAATTGTCCAAAATGCAATAGTTGTGTCCATCAATCTTAGGATAGGAGAACACCATTACTGAAATTTTGAGAAAGATCACTCGTTCAAAACTTTCTGAGTAATAGACAGTAACTAATTATGATGCAACGAAAATCCCAAGATGGATATCAGCGTTCAGTCCATTCTGTGTCTGCGTATGTGAGTCCAAATCATTTGTCAATATGCACAACTATAGGTCCTCTAGGGAGAAACCTAACAATGTGAAATTGAGAAAGATCCCTTAAGTATTATCTAGCAGAGTATAAGATCATCGGATAATCCAGAACCAAAATTTAACTAATCAAAATCCAAGATAGGCCAGAGGCCAGTTGGTTATGCCATCTGATTGACCAGGGTTGATTAAGTCACAGATTGGTCCCAAAATGCAATATGCACAAACTAGGTGCCCTAGGGGACAACACATGTGGCATAGATTTGAAGATACAAGTATTCCTTCTCAAAATTTCTAGAAGAATGTTATTTGTCCGAGATAAAACTTACTCTCATTAATGCACAAGATCTGTGCCGACCAGTTGTTACGGGCCATACTGTATAGAGGCTCAAATTTGAGGTCACACCAAAAGACATATATGCACACTACGGCCCTAGGGCGAAACACTCAAATGTACAACATTTTGAGAAAGAATTTATTGACCAAATTCAGTACTAAAATTCGTGAAGAAAACTAGCGGTAACAAGAATTGTTAACCGGACAGATCGGTACGGATCGGACGAGCAATGGTTCTGCACGTAAAGCGATGAAAAGCATGGACGACAGTTACGCCGGGACGGACCCGGAAACCACGGACGAAATGAGCGATTTGAACTAGGCCCCATCTTGATGATGGTGGGCTAATAAAATTTCAGACAGAGGGGTAGTAAACATGAGGCTATACAAAGGTACAAAAAACTGTATATTCGTTTAAGAAAAATAGTGGTGAAATATCGAAACTATGAACAATTTGACAAAATCTATAGAATAGCAGCAGCCTTGATTGGGCCATCACTTTGTTTACCCGATCCAAAGAGATGAATTTCGAAAATGACAAGATTAATTGCACAAATTCAGTCCTAAAAGAAGGTACTCAAGCTGCTAGCCAACATAAAGGGTACATAGAGATACCGTACCACACTATTAAAAATTATTGATAAAATACATATCAATCCTTCAGAGAGCAACTTTTGGAAGAAATAGCCGTAAGAGAATATTTTTATACAAAATAGAGATGTCAAATATGGCCTGTTGCGAGTACGCGAAAATAATCCACCAGTCTAGGTTATACACTGACAATAATTGGCAGCCCAAAAATCATCGCGTTATTGATGAGAAGTACGGAGTACCGCATATTAACAAATATTACACACATACATAAGGGCGGTATTCCATGTATGGAGAACCATTCAATATGAAAATTTTGTAAAACGATACCTTCAGACCTTTAGTAATTTTGTATATAGAGAGATAGGAGAAATATGAGTTAGCGCCAAACAAACTATATACACTAATCAAACGTAAATATTGACCAAAAAATCCCATAAGTAGTTTGAGTATGACGACGGGGATAAGGAATAAAATAACAAGCTGTATATTCACAAAAATTGATGCTAATTTTATGCTAAATCTAAAACTAGGTATGCGCCTACTACATGGGCAGAAACCTTTATATATTGAAACGGTTACGAAGGAAAAGAACTATCAACGGAGGTAATCCTTCATTCAAGTATTACCCTTTTTGTGGCAATAGTAAATCAGCGGTAAACAAATCTTTTAACTACTGTTCAAAATTAATGTCTTTTGGACAGAGAATGACGCCTAACTTGCATTTACTCCTTTGTCTAGTCGGGCGCATCTTGGCAACATTTTGTTCACGAAAGAATGGTGTACATCTTCGTCGGGATTCCGGGAGACTTTGTTTCCATTCATATTACAGAGATGACTGTTATATTTTTACAAGTCTGACATAAAATGTATATAGTATATACATGTATATATTTAAAACGGTTCCGCAGAGATGGTTTAATCTTGTCAGGTATCATCCTAGGGGCCTAAGGAGAGTATCGAGGTATAGTAAACAGAAGCGAATAACAGAGTTGTTAGTTGTTAATGAAGAAGAAACCTTCCTCTTATACAGACTAACTTCCGTCTGGGAACGTTGGAGATCTATGGTTACGGACCAAATTTGTTATTTGTTGAGAAATAATAGGCGGGGTAAACAAACTTAAACTATCTGAATTATTTGGCAATCAGAGGTATGGGTACAACCTGTCGGGACCACAATTTCAACACTATTAGTTCATGAAAACAATCCAGAGCATTGTCAAATTGCGCATTGCTGAACCTAGTATGTAGGTTTAAGCTCATGCATAACTACTTTCACAAAAGAAGTGCAGAGATGTTCACAAACACAGGGAGAGGGTACCGAGGTGAGGGGAACCTAACATAGTAAACTAGGGTGGAGCAGCTTCAGTCTTTTCTAATATAATTAGCGATCAACTTTTAAACCTAAATCAAGGATGGCTGCCTTTGTCGACATCTTGTTGACCCGATCGGTCCAAAAATGCAATATGCACAACTAGGGCCCTAGGGGAAATATATAATGAATTTTGAGAAGATCCCCTCAGTACTTTTTGAGAAATAGCGGGTAACACTTTAACTATCAAAATCCAGATGGCTGCCTGTCGGCCATCTTGTTGACCGATCAGTCCAAAATGCAATAGCACAACTGAGTCGTAGGGAACCTGTACATAAAATTTGAGAAGATCCTTCAGCACTTTTTTGAGAAATAGCGGGTAACAAACTTAACTACAATAAATCCAAGATGGCTGCCTGTAGCGCCATCTTGTTGACCGATCGGTCCCAAAAATGCAATATGCACAATCTAGAGTCCTAAGGGGAACGCTACATATGAATTTGAGAAAGCCCTTCAGCACTTTCTGAGATAGCGTAACAAACTTTAACACACAAATCCAATATGGCCGTCGTCGGCCATCTTTGGTATTCAACCGGGTCGGGATACCAATTAACAATATGTACACTTAGGGTCCTTGGGAACTTCATATGAAATTTGTAATCGATACGTTAGTAATTTTTGTGAACTAAGCGGTAAAAACTTTTACCCTATAACGAAGAGATTCCGCAGAGGGTGACTCTTGCGCCCAACCAAAGATTGAATCATGTCTGCACAAATGAAAGAGGGATCTTCTTACTCTGCTTTTCAAAAACTTAACACTTCTTTTTTCTGGCTTTTTGCAAACTTTAAACTATCAAAAAATCCAAGATGGTGGTCACATTAAATGCAATAGGCACAACTAGGTCTAGGGGAACCTACTATGAAATTTGAGAACAATCCCTTTAAGTACTTTCTGAGAAATAAGCGGTAAACAACTTTAAAACTATAAATATCCAAGATGAACTGGCTGGTCGGCCATTCTGTTGACCGGATCAGTCCCACAAATGTAATATGGCAGGACTAGGGTCTAAGGAACCTACATATTGAAATTTGAGAACAATCCTTCAATAACTTTTTGAGAAATAGCGGTAACAAACTTTATGCTATCAGAAATCCAAGATGCCACTGGTCAGCCATCTGTTGACGATCAGTCCTAGAAAATGCGAATATGCACAACTAGGTCCTAGGGAACCTACATATGAAATTTGAGAAAGATCCCTTCAGTGCTTTCTGAGAATAGCGGTAACAAACTTTAACTATCAAATCCAAAAGATGGCTACCTGGCGCATCTTGTTGACGCGATCAGTCCCAAAATGCAATATGCACAACTGGGTCTAGGGGAACCTACATATGAAATTTGAGAAAGATCCTTCAGTGCTTTCTGAGAATAGCGTAACAAACTTTAACTATCAAATCCAAGATGGCTACCTGGGGCCATCTTGTTGACGACATCAGTCCAAAAATTGCAATATGCGACAACTAGGGTCCTAGGGGACCTACAATGAAATTTGAGAAAGATGCCCTTCAGTGCTTTCTGAGAAACTAGCGGTAACCAAACTTTAACTATCAAAATCCAAGATGGCTACCTCGGCCATCTTGTTGAGCCGATCAGTCCCAAATGCAATATCATACTAGGGTCCTAGGGAGAACCTACAATATGAAATTTGAGAAACATTCCCTTTAGTACTTTTTGAGAATTAGCCGGTAACAAACTTAACCATCAAAATCAAAGATGGCGCTGGGTCGGCCATCTTGTTGACCGATCAGTCCCAAATGCAATATGAGCAACTAGGGTCCTAGGGGACCTGCATAATGAAATTTGAGAAGATCCCTTCAGTACTTTCTGAGAAATAGCGGTAACAAACTTAAACTATCAAAATCCAAGATGGCTGCCTGGCGGCCATCTTGTTGACCGATTAGTCCAAAATACAATATCACAACTAGGGTCCTAGGGGAACCTACATATGAAATTGAGAAAGATCCTTAGTAATTTTAGAGAATAGCGGTAACAAACTTTAACTATCAAAATCAAGATGGGCCGCTGTCGGCATCTTGTTGACGATCGGTCCAAAAATGCAATATGCATCAACTAGGGCCTAGGGGAACATATATATAAATTTGAGAAAGATCCCTCAGTACTCTTTTGAAAAATAGCGGTAACATAAACTTTAATATATCAAAAATCCAAAGATGGTGCCTGTCGGCCATCTTGTTGACCGATCCAGTCCCAAATGCAATATGCACAACTAGAGGTCGTAGGCGAAACCTGTACATAAAATTTGAGAAAGATCCCTTCAGCACTTTTTGGAAGAAATAGCGTAAACAAACTTTAAAACTATCATATCCAGATGGCTGTGCCTGTCGGTCATGTTGTTGGACGCGACTCGGTCCAAAATGCAATATGCACAAGCTAAGTCCTAGGGAACCTACATAATGAAATTTGAGAAAAGATCCATTCAGCACTATTCTGGAGAAATAGCCGTAACAAACTTTAACATAATAATCGCCATATGGCCGTGGTCCGGCCATACTATGTTTACCGATGCGGTCCCAATTAACATTATTAACTTAGGGTCCTTGGGGACGCTTCCTATGAAATTTGTAAACGATACCTTCAGTATACTGTTTTGAGAAATAAGCGTAAACAAACTTTAACTATAACAAGAGATCCGAGAGGGATCTTGGCGCCACCAAACGATTGATCTATGTCTGACAAATGAAAGAGGGATCTTTTCTCTGCTTTTTCAAACTTGACAACTTCTTTTTCTGCTTTTTCAAACTTTAAACATCAAAATCCAAGTATGGTGGTCACAATTGATTAGGCAGCAACTAGGGTCCTAGGGGTGAACCTACATATGGAAATTTGAGAACAATCCTTCAATACTTTCGAGCCATAGGCGGTAAGAAACTTTAATCAACACATAACAAAATCGTAAGATTGACTGCTTGGTCCGGATGCATCTTGTGACGCGATCAGTCCAAATGTAATATGCAGAACTAGGGTCATAAAGGATACCTACATTGAAAATTTGAGAACAATCCTTCATACTTTTCTGAGAATAGCGGTAAACAAACTTTATCTAATCAAATCCAAGATGGCCACTGGTCACCATCTTGGGTTGCGCGGATCAGTTCAATAATGCAATATGCACAACTGGGGGTCCTAGAGGAACCTACATATGAATTTGAGAAAGATCGCCTTCAGTGCTTTTTCTGAGAAGTATTGCGGTTAACAAACTTCTAACTATCATAAAATCCAAGATGGCTACCTGGCGGCCATCGCTGTATGACGCGATCAAGTCCCAAAATGCCAATATGGCCAAGCTGGGGTCTAGGGGATACCTGACATATTGAATTTGAGAAAGATCCGCTTCAGTGTTTCTGAGAAATAGCGGTAACAAAACTTTAACTACAAATCCCAAGAATGGCTACCTGGGCGGCCATCTTGTTGACCGATCATCCCCAAAATGCAATATGCACAACTAGGGTCCTAGGGGAAACTTTAAACATATGAAATTTGGAAAGATCCTTCAGTGCTTTCCTGAGAAATAGCGGTACAAACTTTAACTTATCAAAATCGCAAGATGGCTACCTGGGCCATCTTGTTGACGCGACTCCAGTCCAAAATGCAATATGCACTATACAAGAGGGTCCTAAGGGACACCTACATATAGAATTTTGGAGAACATATCCCTTTAGTCTTCTTTGCGAATTTAGCCGGTAACAAACTTTAAACTATCAACATCACAAGATGGCGGCGGTCGGGCACCATCTTGTTGACGAATCAGTCCCAAATGGCAATTATATGCACCAACTAGGGTCCTATTGGGGAACTACATTGAAATTTGAAGAAAGATCCTTCTAGTACTTTCTGAGAATATAGCGGTAATCGTGTTAACTATCAAAATCCAAGATGGCTGCCTGGCGGCCATTCTTTGTTGACCGATTAGTCAAAATACAATATGCACAACTAGTGTCGCTAGGGGAACTACATATGAAATTTTGAGAAAAGATCCCTGCAGTACTTTTTAGAGAAATAGCGGTAACCAAGAATTGTTAACAGGACGGACGGACGGACGGAAGGAGCGGACGGACGGACGGAAGGACGGACGGACCGACGGACCAACGGACGAAAGGCGATTTGAATAGCCACCATTCTGATGATGGTGGGCTAAAAATCCAAGCATCTTGTTGACCGATCGGTTCCAAAATGCATTATGCACAACTAGGGCCCTAGGGAAACCTATATATGAAATTTGAGAAAGATCCCTTCAGTACCTTTGAGAAATGCGGTAACAAACTTTAACTATTCAAAATCCAAGATGGCCGCTGTCGGCCATCTTGTTGACGCGAGTCGGTCCAAATGCAATATGCACAACTAGGGCCCTAGGGGAACTATATTGAAATTTGAGAAAGATCCCTGCAGTACTTTTGAGAAATAGCGGTAACAAACTTTAATATCAAAAATCCAAGATGGCTGCCTGTCGCCATCTTGTTGACCGATCAGTCCCAAAATGCAATATGCACAACTAGAGTCGTAGGGGAACCTGTACATTAAAATTTGAGAAAGATCCCTTCAGCACTTTTTGAGAAAATAGGGGTAACAAAACTTTAATATCAAAATCCAAGATGGCTGCCTGTCCGGCCATCTTGTTGACGACGTATCGGTCCCAAAATGCAATATGCACAACTAGAGTCCTAGGGGAACCTACATATGAAATTTGGAGAAGATCCCTTCAGCACTTTCTGAAGAATTAGCGGTAACTAGATTGTTACGGACGGACGGACGGACGGACGATCGGACCACGGACGAAAGGCAATTTGAATAGCCCACCATCTGATGATGGTGGGCTAAAAACCCCTCTACAGTTGGACATTATCATATGGTACAACACTAATATACCGGTTAAGCGCGGTAGACGAAATGTACGTCCAAAAGATAAGCTGAAATCCCTGCACGCACAATAATTAATGTAGTGTGCAGGTATTAATACTTACTTCTACACGTCCAGCATCAACTTTCAAAATGGCAAATATGTTTAAAACTCATACCGTCCATTGGCTGAAAAAAGTATATAGAAATCGATATTATTTGGAAATTACTAAACATCAGAATTTCTTTCATTGACAAACCGATAGCAGAACAGCAGAATCATGAAAAAAATACACAAATTTCTTGAAATCCTTTCAAGCACAAGATTTCAAAGAGAAGGTTAATTGTTTTGGAGCCAGCTGATCTCAGGTATTAATGGTGCATCAGTTACATGTAATCAGCTGGCTCAAAACATTAACCTCTCTTTGAAATCTTGTGCTCGAAAGGGATTTCCAGAAATTTTATTTTTTGTTTGATTCTGATGTATATATTGTTATATATTAAAATCTGTAGGAACTTTTTGGAATTTGTTTACAGGTAGCAAACCAGAGAAGAACAGCCTGGCCACGGTCTATATTTTTATTAAGTGGGGAGTCCCCTGTTTTGAGCCATGCATAAACAAATTAAAAATCAAATATATTTTGAAATTGGTACATCCATATATGGAGGTTTGATATAAGTTTCATTTTTTTCAAAAATAAACATAACAAAAATGGGTTAGAGATTACAATTCTGGGCTCCTCCAGAAGTGCGTCTTGACCGGAAATGCTAGCTTTACTTGAAGGAAAATCCATGGCGCGGGGTTTAGGCAAAAATATTGAAAAATCCACCTAATCGACCTATGAATAATAAATTGGCTTATTTTGCCATTGGTAATAGAAGTGGCTCAATTTAAGGTAGGTCTTAAGAAAAAATTGAGTACAATTTTCTGCAATTTTGGGCTAAAAATCATGATATTTGCAATTTTTCAGGTATTTTTTTGTTGTTACCATGGGAATTCACATGCCTGAATAAGCAAGGAATTGGTGCAATCTGTATCAAAATATCAAATTGTAATTGCAAAAGTTGTGCTGATTAATTATATATATACTTTTGTACAGGTATTTTTTACAGTTAAATGACTATATCTATATTTCTAAGGCATGCGCCTTAATTTCATAGATTGTCCAAATCTACTGTTTTCTGCTACCTTATACTGCATGGAAAAAGAGGTTTTCGAAGGAAGTGCATTGTCGGTTGTAAATAAGCAGCGCCTCTGTTCATTATAGCTGGGAACCTCAAGAAAACAGGTCATAGACAGGGAGAAATCATGATTTTCACATGGGATGGGTAAGGGGAGGTAATTGGCTTATTTGCTCATTTTCATGGCATGTATACATGCTTATTGTTAAATAATTTGGCTAAAATTCATTTTGCTTTCATTTGTTTGAAAACTAACTCATTATAACTTATTGGATGTTATACAACCCATATTGAATGAATTCTGATTATTTTAACTTGATTTATTGCCCGGTATCCATGGAAACTTAGAGCAATAGTGTTATTTTGTGATTTTCTCTGTAAAAACACTATTTCACTTGTCTTGATCTCAAAAATGCATGTATTTGTCAGAAATTGAGTGTGCGGCAAGGCCGGTATTGTCTATTATTACCAATTTCTTAATTATATGAGGAAAAAAGAGTCTATTTTTGATAAAATAGGGGTGGCAGAGACTTTTACAGATTATTCATGAAAATGCTTATTTCCAGGGTAAGAATACAAAACCATAATGTCATATTCATGAAATTTCCAAATCCTTGATGTCATGTCATTATTTAGATATCAGAATCAGTTTATCTGTTGCAGAGCAACAGTATAAGTAGGGTTTCTGACCTTATTTGTGACGTCATTGAATATTTATGACGTCATAGATACACACTGATAATGTCATGGTTACTGATGACGTCATAGTAATTGTGACGTCATACAGCAGAGTCAATATTGATGAAATCCTTGTTTTTTCCACTGCATGTCATAGAGAGAATCTCAAAATAACACATTAAATATTCAAATCCATTTTATTTCAGTAAATGACAGAGTTATAGGCCTTTTAATTTTTAAAATTACCTCCCCTTGTTGCTTGTTTGAGAGGAAAATCAATCAAAATGTACCATTCAGGGAAATTGGCAGTACTCGGTGACTATTAAAGATACGCGTTAACCGGATATGTCATTTTGTTCGTCGCATCATGTTCAAGACAATAGTTGGGTTTTCGAGAAGCTTAGAAAGTTATAACTTGGTGTATAAGGTAGCAAACCAGAGAAGAACAGCCTGGCCACGGTCTATATTTTTATTAAGTGGGGAGCCCCTGTTTTGAGCCATGCATAAACAATTAAAAATAAAATATATTCTGAAATTGGTACATCCAATATGGAGGGTTTGATATAAGTTTCATTTTTTTCAAAAATAAACATAACAAAAATGGGTTAGAGATTACAATTCTGGGCTCCTCCGGAAGTGCGTCTTGACCGGCAATGCTAGCTTTACTTGAAGGAAAATCCATGGCGCGGGTTTAGGCAAAAATATTGAAAAATCCACCTAATCGACCTATGATATAAATTGGCTTATTTTGCCATTGTAATAGAAGTGCTCAATTTAAGGTAGGTCTTAAGAAAAAAATTGAGTACAATTTTCTGCAATTTTGGGCTAAAAATCATGATATTTTGCAATTTTTCAGGTATTTTTTTTGTTGTTACCATGGAATTCACATGCCTGAATAAGCACAGAATATGGCCAAATCTGTATCAAAAATAACAAATTGTAATTGCAAAAGTTGTGCTGATTAATTATATATATACTTTTGTTCAGGTATTTTTTACAGTTAAATGACTATATCTATATTTCTAAGGCATGCACCTTAATTTCAGAGATTGTCCAAATCTACTGTTTTCTGCTACCTAAGTCTGTTTCTGACAGGGGAGATAACCAAGAGAGAAATTTTATGAAAGTTTTGGTCAAATTTTAGTGCGGAATTCAACAACAGATGGAACCCCCCACATAAATGTTTGAAGCAAAATCGTACTTCTTTACTGTCAACGCAATTATAGTGTGAACAGTTTCAGTTGATCACTACATCAGCCATCTGTCGCTATTGCCTGGCAGGCTGTCGCTACACTCTCGATAACTTGGTCTCAGGTGTTGGTCATGTTCGACGGTGCCGGCACGTGGCGCTGTTACGCCACACGCACGTGTTGTGGGAAACACGCTTGTCAGAAGCTGAGCTACTGTCAAAATGGACGACTTTGTTGAGTGTGTTAACCCGGTACTGTCGTTAAATACAATGAGGAGTTAGCCGTTGTTGTGCCCACTTATTCATATTTACGACCTGACACCAGTACAACAACTTGATTTGATTGCTTTTGTCATATTTATTTGATTAATCAAGAGATCGAGGCAACATATTAGCTACAGTAGAATAATAAGCATCTGGCGTTCGTAACATGAACTGTACAATACGTCCTTGCTTAAGATAACTTTTAAAATATGTTATCGTTTTCTGATAAGAGTGTTAACATTGAATAGTTTGATATTTGAGATTTTGATGTCATACAAGTGTTCTTTTCCGTAATAAAGACTATGATACAGTTGTTATGGCATATTAGGCCTACTCCTTTTCCGGCAGTTCCAGTATCAAAGTTAACAGTAATATAACGCTGTAGACAAGTCACAGAAAATTGAAGAAAGAGGTTTAAAATGGATACTAACATCAAGATCATTACTTGTAATACATATTATGTCTAAATTGGCAACAAGTAAGCACTGACATTGACTGTACATTGTCATTTGAATATTGTTGGTTCGGTTAATTTTTATTACAGCCGGAGATCACTTTTAGAAAGTTGTCTGCAGCACGATCTAGTTAATGTTACACGTGTTTCATCTCGGAAGTATGGTATGGAAGTACAATGTGTTGCAAATAATACAGACTGTCGTACTCTGACAAAACAGTAATAATGAGTATGCAGACCAACTCCTGTAGATAAATGAGCATGGTTTTCACAAAAAAAAAACAACAATATTTCATTTGTTTAAAAAATCACCGAAAGCCAACTCACAGAATGGTAAAAGTACTTTTAGCTTCTGTACGTGTAGTCTGGTTTCCTAATTCATATGTTTAATATTTTTTGGGTTACATTTCAGTCTCCTATATCTCGATGGTAATGTTTCAACGCTTGCCAAAAACTAATCCACACTGATGTCCGATTTGACTACGGTAATTACTGAAGATACTTAATGTATTCTTACAATATGTAAACTACTTCAGTAATATTGCTAGGAGTCTTGTAATGTACGGTACGTTTCGTTAAAAAGATGTGTAATCGTTGTCGCTTGTCGCTGCAGCTATCATGAAATACCTGTGTAGACTTACACATATGTGTTTGACGTAACAGCGCCACCTACCGGCACCGTCGAGGTAACATGACCAACACCTGAGACCAAGTTATCGAGAGTGTAGCGTCAGCCTGCCAGGAAATAGTGACAGATGGCTGATGTAGTGATCAACCGAAACCGTTCACACTATTATTGTGTTGACAGTAAGAATTTTCATTCACAGTTGTGAGATGAATGACAGGACTTGAAAACTTCATTTAACCTGGACAGTGGGAAATGTAAACATTGTCGTTGTACGAAAGATTAGAGGGTGGGTGTAAATGTGTAGGAGACTCTCATATTTGTATGAAAGATTAGAGGGTGGGTGTAAATGTGTAGGGGACTGTCATAATTGTATGAAAGATTAGAGGGTGGGTGTAAATGTGTAGGGGACTGTCATATTTGTATGAAAGATTAGAGGGTGGGTGTAAATGTGTAGGGGACTGTCATATTTGAATGCAAGATTAGAGGGTGGGTGTAAATGTGTAGGAGACTGTCATATTTATATGTGTAGGAGACTGTCACATTTGTATGAAAGATTAGAGAGAATGAGTGAGTGATATATAATTAATACTGATCAAATGAATACCGGTGTAGTATGGTATTTTGACCCCCATTGTAGAATGACCTCGGGGTCAAAATACCATTATGGTTAAATGAACCCCCCCCCCCCCATGGTAAAGTGAACCCCCCTTCTAAAACTTACAACAACAGCTTGAACACATGTTTTTTTAAACTCATTTATGATCAACTCCAAATTGGGATTAAGTTAAGACCTATGGCTAACAGTGGAAGACATTTTTTTGAGGAGGGGTATGTGTGTGTGTGTGTGTGTCAAAATACCATGCCCATGCCGGTGAAATGACCCCCCTCTCCACACCAATTATTTCTTTTCTTTATTATATGATATTATGATTTCAGTTAATATCAAGTGTTATTTACAAGACTTTGAGTATACTAACTTCATTTTAGAAGGGGAGGGGGGGTGTGTGTGTGTCAAAATACCATGGCAATGGGGACATGATCCCCCCCACCACCCCTGAACCCATCCTTCTTACAACACTTGAATACAATTTTTTTTCTTATTTATGATAAAATTCCCAATTTAGTTAAGACTTATGCCTAGCAGTGGAAGGCCTTATTTTTTTTATAACTATTGTTTTATTGGTTTTTTTTTTGTAATAGACAACTGACATGTATAGTATAGGGAATTGTTATAGTGTAATAGACAACTGACATGTATAGTATATGAAAGTGTTATAGTGTAATAGACATCTGACATGTGTAGTATAGCCTATAGGGAAGTGTTATAGTGTAATAGACAACTGACATGTATAGTATAGGGAAGTGTTATAGTGTAATAGACAACTGACATGTATAGTATAGGGAGGTGTTGTAGTGTAATAGACAACTGACATGTATAGTATAGGAAATTGTTATAGTGTAATAGACAACTGACATGTATAGTATAGGGAAGTGTTATAGTGTAATAGACAACTGACATGTATAATATTGGGAAGTGTTGTAGTAGGGTGTGTGTGATTAATTTCACCATGGCCATGGTATTTTGAACCCCCTCGCCCTTTCTAAGCTGAAGTTCTGATAGACATATGGTTTTTGTAAATAACACTTAACATTAACCATTAACTAAAATCATAATATATTTGATTTTATTATATTGTAAGGCAGTTAAAAGTCAGTTGAAAAGAGAAAAAAACATGTATTTAAGTGTTGTAGTATCTTTTAGAAGGGGGGGGGGGTCAATTTACCATGGGGGTGTGTGTGTGTTCATTTCAACATAATGGTATTTTGACCCCGGGGTCATTTCACCATAATGGTATATTGACCCCAGGGTCAATATACCATGATTCAAAATACCATGCTACACCGGTAACTATGATTGTATTTTCTGAAAAGATATGACATTGATGATGTGAGCTTTATAAAGATTTTGTTTGTGAATTTCTTACTTTTAATTAGCAGTTAATTATAAGTGACATTGTTTATGGGTGCCTTTGGAAGAGAGAGAAACTTCAGATAGGACTTACCGCAACTTTAGGTGCAATCATCTTACATGGTCCACACCATGTGGCATGAAAGTCTACAAGTGTTAACTTATCTTCTGCAATAGCTGCATTGAACTGCTCCTGTAGAAATGAGAAAAAAAAAACTCTCAAAGAAACTATTACTAAGTATTACTAAGTGCCTAGAAATATGTCTGTTAGACATTAAGTGCTTGCCAACTACTTTCTAAAACCAGTACAATATGCATAGATCTATAAGGTCTTGGAGATATTTTGCATGTACAACAAGAGATCCCAGAGGGATCTTGGCGCCCACCAAAGAATGATTTATGTCTGACAATGGAAAGAGGATCTTTTCCCTGCTTTTCAAACTTTTTCAAACACACTACATATAAAATTTGAGACAGATCGCTATAGTACTTTCTAAGAAAAAGTTGTAACAAACTTCAACAAATAAATCTAAGATGGCGGCCGGTTGGCCATCTTTTTTTACCGATCAGTCCCAAAAAGCATTATGGAGCAGTCCTTAAAGGTACTATGCACAACTAGGGTACAAGGGGAAACTATGCTTGGAATTTGAGAAAGATCCCTTCAGTACTTTCTGAGAAATAGCGATAACAAACTTTAACTATCAAAATCCAAGATGGCCGTCGGTCGGTCATCTTGTTCACCGATCGGTCCCAAAATGCAATATGCACAACTAGGGTTCTAGGGGAACCTACATATGAAATTTGAGAAAGATCCCTTTAGTACTTTTTGAGAAATAGCGGTAACAACCTTTAACTATCAAAATCCAAGATGGCCAACAAAGTTGACCAATTGGTCCCAAAATGCAACATACACAACTAGGGTCCTAGGGGAACCTACATATGAAATTTGAGAAAGATCCCTTCAGTTCTTTTGGAGAAATAGCGGTAACAAGAATTGTTAACGGACGGACGGAAGGCGATTTGAATAGCCCACCATCTGATGATGGTGGGCTAAAAATGTAACATATTTAATAAATAACCCGTAGATATATACCCACAAGCCTATATGAAATATCATCCTCGGCAACAGGTGTACATAGCACTATCTATCGCTCATTACCCTTGGGACTATTGCAAGGAGATGGTTTACGTTTTTGATGTATTGTAATAAATACTTTCCTTTACTTAATCAGAACTTTAAATGTGAAATTACTTTGGACTTTGTTAATTGTGTTCTGTGTGTTTGTTTATGATTTTATTGATATTGATACGATAGACTTGTTTCGCTGTTCAAAATATTCGTCCGCTACAGCACTGTCCAGTCTGTGTGAACGTGGTGATTCACATGTGTCGTGCTTGAATGCCTTTCTGGGGTACATCAGATCTAAAGCTCAGGCATCCAGATTGATATTGTATAATTTTATTCTGTTTCTCTTACGCAAGGCTGGCTTATTTTATAAATGTTTATTTTTATTCGAACCGCAGCAAATGCGGTCTATGGTCACGGGTTTATAAGCAATAGTGCAACATACACCTAGGACCTAGGATGATATAAATAAATTAAATATAATCTGCTAAATAACGCTGTAAATGTCTTTGGTAGGTACTACAGTAAAAGTTTTTCGTCACTTTTTATTGACTATATAAACCTGATTTACATTGTATTGCTCCGGAAGTTTCCATAGTCACTCAGATGCTTAGAATATCGTGACCGATGCAAGAGTTTGTATGATATGCCGCTTGAAGTTTACACAAAACGAATGTGTTTTGCACTGTCTAATGTCACTGTTGTTAATTTATAGTAGAACATCGCTGGCAGGTATCTCTTAGTATAAGCTTTTACATGTAAAAGGTTGCAGCAAGGTGTCACTAAATCACAGCGAAATCTATCAAACAACTTCCGGTATCGCGTGTGTAGTTGGAATCTGCACATAGCGGATGTACACACCCTACAGACAAAAATAGTGCGAGAGTACGCTCGCATTAAAAATGTTTTAATTCATTTTAAGAAAGTTAAAACATTTTTTAGTTGATTCAAATGACATATCTATCAAAAATATTCCAAGTAAGAAAGTTGTAGGTACCCTCCAATTCACTTTGAAATTAGACAGAATTTTACGAAAATAGTGTCCCCTCGCATAATCAATATACAAATGTACCTCAATTAAGAATCCTATTTTTGCAATGCATGCCAGGTTTTTGTCACGAAGTTATGTTTTTTTTAAATATGAACCAGGACACGAAGTGGGCGATGAATCAACTCTGGAACGGAAGTTGATCTTTTAAGCAAGCAATTTTGCAAGGAGCAATCTGATGGGTTAATTAAATTAATTGACCAATCAGATTGCTTCTTCCAAAACTCAGTGCTCGAATTTTACATTTTTTGTCAATAGCTAAAAATAGCAAGTGAACTAAATTTTTACTTGTAATTGAATTTCCGTATTCAAATTACTGTTTTGAAATATAAAATCATTTATTTTTGCATGATGATGCGAGATGTATATAGATACATCAACAACATTATAGTAAGGACTGTGTCCCCATATTTCTATTAAAACAATTTTTCATGATCATTTTGTCATTTTTACAGTTGTCCCTGAAAAAAACCACTTGCTAAAACAAGAGATCCCAGAGGGATCTTGGCGCCCAACAAAGAATGATCTATATCTGACAAAAACTTTTTCAAACATACTACATATAAAATTTGAGACAGATCGCTTCAGTACCTTTTGAGAAATAGCGGTAACAAACTTCAACTATCAAAATCCAAGATGACTCCTTGGCGGCTATCTTGTTGATCAATCGGTCCAAAATCACAATATGCACAACTAGGGCCCTAGGGGAACCTACATGTGAAATTTGAGAAAGATCCATTCAATACTTTCTGAGAAATAGCGATAACAAACTTTGAATATAAAAATCCAAGATGGCTGTCTGGCGGCCATCTTGTTTTTCCGATCAGCCTCAAAATCTGTATGGCACAACTAGGGACCAAGGGTAACCTCCATGTGAAGTTTGAACAAAATCCCTTTGGTAGTTCTCAAGAAATATCGATAACAAACTTCAACTGCCAAAATCAAAGATGGCTGCCTGGCGGCCATCTTGTTTTTTCCGATCAGCCTCAAAATCTGTATGGCACAAATATGGACCAAGGGGACCCTCCATGTGAAGTTTGAACAAAATCCCTGGAGCAGTTTTTAAGAAATAGTGATAACAAGCATTGTTTACGGACGGACGACGGACCACGGATGGCGGACGACGGACCACGGACGCAGGGCGATTTGAATAGCCCACCATCTGATGATGGTGGGCTAATAAGCAAGTCAGTGCATAGTTTTTTCACTTGCTATTCTGTTATAAGCTTACTTGCAAAAAGCAAGGACGTATATGAGAAGGATAAGTCACACTGGGTTTTGGGGAAGTACGATGCAGGAGCTTTTGTGTTTGTGCACTGATCGCGACGTTGGGCAACGACTGATTTTCCTTTGATATCCGCCGGCACAGCCTTTGATGTAGCTTGTGGGTACGAGGGTTACTGTCTTACTTTCTGAAGCGTGCTGTCATTTCATGAGCTGTCATATTTTTTTAACGAAAATTTAAGACATTTCTTCTAAATCTTCCGTCCTTATAGCAAGTACTAAAAGTTGTGAAATTTAATTAACTTTACATCAGTGTTTCGTTTGACTCGATAAGACAAGTATCTGTTGAGGAGAATGTTTTTTATTCCTGGTTCATAGGCGTCTTGTGTGGTGTTTAGTAGTGTAAACAGACAGTGACGAATCCTTCTCACTTAAAAATCCTTCCAAACGCAAGTAAAACTGCCTGAAATTCGAGCCCTGAAAACGACTAGCTTGAAGAGTCAACTTCCGTTCAAGAGTTGATGTATCGGCGTGTCTCACCTTGTTCAATAATAGTAGGTTTATGAAAAAAATCTGTGTTAAGGCCTATTAGTTCGACATCTACTGAGGATACCAGCATTTTATTTATTTGTGTATAACAGGTTGAGGACACTCCCGTATATGCAGTATAGTCCTGCATTTGAGTAACAGTCCTGTATATGAGGGATAATTTTGTTACACAGATGCAGGATTCTGTGAAATGAAAACGGATAAAGTTGTTTTAAACATGTGTATCTAAAAAGGGCATCAGAACTTTTACATGGCAACATCACTAATACAACTTTCCACATTATTGCTCAAATGGAAACAAATTCGATCATCTAAATTTTTGTAAAAGTCATACACTAAATCAACTCTAATTGCTTACTATGGGGCTAAAAATAGAACCATCAATCAACCATGACATTTGCACTAAATTTCCCTGATGGCTATACACTGTAATCTAAGGACAGCACCTAAATTTTTACTTTATGACAAAGTGAGATAATAGAAATCAATAGTTCAGACACAAAAATATGGTCTCAATCAGTTATGTGGCTATCTAAAAAACAAGAGGCCCAGAGGGCCTGTATCGCTCACCTGGTTTGTAATGCCAAGTAATGTTTTGAATACAAGTTCATTGTTACATTTCTGATGGAATTTGAATTATTTACCTTAAATTCCCCTATTGGGCCCCACTCTTTCTGCTCCAGAGGGTCAAAGCCAAAATTTATACAAATTCTGTTAACCCCAAGGATGTTTCTGGCCAAATTTGGGTGGTACAATCCATGCAGAACTCTAGGACAAGTAGCGATTTATAGGATTTATCTCTGTTTCAGCTATTGGGCCCCGCCCCTCCTGCCCCCGGGGGGGGTCAGAGCCAAAATTTAAAAAGTTCTGTTCCCCTTCCCCCAAGGATGTTTCTGGCCAAATTTGGTTACAATCCATGCAGAACTCTAGGACAAGTAGCGATTTATAGGATTTACCTCTATTTCAGCTATTGGGCCCCGCCCTTCTGCCCCCGGAGGGTCAGAGCCAAAATTTATACAAGTTCTGTTCCCCTTTCCCCAAGGATGTTTCTGGCCAAATTTGGTTACAATCCATGCAGAACTCTAGGACAAGTAGCGATTTATAGGATTTACCTCTATAACCCCTATTGGGCCCCGCCCCTCCTGCCCCCGGGTGGTCAGAGCCAAAGTTTATACAAGCTCTATTTCCCTTCCCCACAGGATGTTTCTGGCCAAATTTGGTTTCAATCCATGCAGAACTCTAGGACTAGTAGCGATTTATAGGATTAACCTCTATTTCCCATATTGGGCACCGCCCTTCCTGCCCCGGGGGGGTCAGAGCCTAGGGTTATAAGCATATAGGGAAATTTTCTGGATGTGTTTAATTCCGCATCAATAGAGGATTAAATTCTTTTCATATTTATTGGGTGGGATTTTTTTTCATAATTTGGATTAAAAAATAATAGGAAATTCCATCAGGTTGTGAGTTGTGTGTGAACATAATTATGGAATTATGCTCGGAGACATATATACTCACCCGTATTGTTTAACTCTCCCATATGCTACCTTTTACTGTCTTATAAGTGACTGTCTTATATTAGAGTCACTTATAAGACAGTAAAAGGTAACATATAAGGAGTTAGGACAGCTACAGATAATGGTCTGATAATTCGGAAGTTAAAGTACAGAAACAACAATAGATGTCATCACAACTATGTTTTAACCCTCAAATACAGGACCGTTTTCGATTATGCGGTTTGACTGGTTGGACCTAGTTGTTCGTTTTTGAATTAAGACGGACCTGGTGATTTTATATTGTTTTCAGGCGAGCCTTGACAAAGCCCTCACAAGCCTGTATAAAAACTGCAGGTCCGTAAAGATTTATACTTGAAATAATTACTTTTACAAATGGTCGAACCGGTTGTTCCTAATAAACGAAAACGGCCCAGGACTGTTACTCAAATGCAGGACTATCCTGCATAACACGTTAGTCTATAGGCCAACGGGGCGCCCCAACCTGTATATAGAAAACATGCAGTCAAATGGACAAATACTTCCGGGGACGGCGGGGTGAATAACCAGATCATACATTGTATGTTTCTGGAATAACTACATAACTACGGTACGATTGGCATATTGTTAGGGCTAGGCCTACAACTGTCGTCCCGGAAGTTATTACAGTTGTGTTATGAGGGCTACTGTAAGCTTCCGAAATAAAAGTAACTGTAACGTTATATGCCAACCACGCTTACCGTAGTTGTAACCTCAATAACTGACATCTTTCTTCTTTATCGGACAGAGACGTCGGTGAAAAACTGAGACTATGTTGTAACCTCGAGGGGAATCGGCGTCGTTATGAGCACGCACTGTAAACTGTGATTAAACTTTGACACGCGGTTTGACTGGAACATTCAACACACAATTATAAACCCTAATCTAAGGCATTTGACTCTATATATTTTTACTTTTCAAAATTCATATTATTAACACATCATAACGTTAGAGTACAGAAGGCATATTATATAGGGTCCTAACCAGCAAGAAACCAATCCAGTTGTTACACTTTCACGCCCGTGATTACGGTTTTACATCGGGACTACAATAGTTAAAAAAAATTCTGTCGTCTAGAATATATATATAATAGATCTACAAATAAAAAAATAAAAAAATTCTCAAAATTACATTTTCTTACATCCATCTAGAAATATCAATGAATATATCCATATATTATATAAATATGTTATATAACTAGGATTGCGTCGAATGTCACGTGACTTTCTGTTTGACCACCACGTGATTTTCATCCGGCAGCAGCTGAAAGAGACAGTTAGAAGACTATCGGTTGTTCTCGAAATCGCTCGAAGTTAAATTCTTCTCCGTAAAAATCAACGTTTGTAAGTAATGCCATTCTTGATATAATACATTGATTGTCATTCATAATTTACGATTTATGTATGCACAGCCACTCCAGACAGTTACCCTCTAACACCGTTATGTAACAACGGGTTACCGGCTTTGTTAACTTTCATGTGTTTATTTGGTAAATGATGGAGCGTTCGATCGAACCAAATATAGAAATTAAAGACACCTCGCTCGCTAATTAAACAAAACATAATGGTCTAGATTTTCTAAATAAGTGTTAAAAGAACATTTGCATCTGCATGGGCATGCTTTGTTTGTTTGTAGAAATCCTTGTTACATCGCTACTAGGCTGATCACTGCATGTCTTTTTAATGTGTGGCCTTTAATTAAGGCAGCCGTTGATCATCTAAACATGCTAGTATTTTAGAAGGGAAAGGCCTATATATTTGCACTTTCATCATATTTACTTTTAAAGGGAAATATACTTTTACACATGTGTTGAAGAACAAGGAAAAATATGATAGGCATTCCTGTCGAATGCCCCGACCAGAAATCGAACACAAGTCTCAAATATGAAAATCCATGACTCTACATTTTATATATATGTAACGGTTATGGATCGAGTTTGTCGCCATGTGGCGACCTGAGGTTACGTCCCGGTCTGGCTGTGCATTCTTACGCTTCGGATCTGTATACATTTGGTGCCTGTGACTTTATATTCAAACCTTAACATTGTTTCAAGCATTGGTGGTACAATTAAAAGAGGGATACCCAACCCTGGGGTTGTAATGGCGGGTCTCAATTGACTTTTTTGGGGGGGGGAGGACTAAATCAGGTTCTCGAGGGAAGAGTGACTGGATCGGGTTGATATATAGGCTATCCTATATAGGTATAGCGTTTGGAGGGTCCCGGGTTTAATACTTGTGTACAAGCCACACTGACCCACTCCTTTTACATTTGTATTACAAGCTGTTGAGAGTAGAAAATATGTTAATGTACAGTAGCTCTGCTTAAGCAGGGCTTGAACTCCTGACCTTGGAGCATGAGCCATATGCTCTTAAACAACCCAAGTGCAATTGTATTACCTCCGAGGGTAGTATATTATATGTGCATATCAAAGATAGGGATATTTTACCTGAGGGTCACAAAGTGTTGCATACCAGAGGCTTATTGAGGGTTTTACAACATTTTGTGGTCCCAACTCAGGGTAGAATATCTTTATAATCCTTCATATCCTCATGTGAAAGAGTATTTTTCTCTCATACCTCAACATTTTAATACAATTTTGAGAAATAAGTTCGAAGAAAATCCAAACTGCAGATCAATGGGAATACAATGTAATTCATGTACCATGTGATACCCGATAACATCTGTGCAGGACTTTTGGTGATGGAATGACATCAGAAGATGATCACGCGTTAACGTCATTTCAGCGGAAACATTTCAAATACATGGAATTAACTAGTGTCTGTGACTGGATATACTAGTCCCATACAAACGTTATTAGGTATTACATGAATTAGTCCCATTCTCCATACATAAAATTAAAATTGTGTGATATTTTTAATGGAAATCTCACTGTTTTCTTTCTTCATTCTTCAATTTTAGTAAAACTAGCATACCTGGTTTCTGAAATTAAAAACCTGGTTCTGAAAATAAAACCTGAAAAAATTTAACTGAGAAAGTTTTAATTTTGTTTACGCAGTGACGTCACAAAGTTGTACTGTCAGTGTGCATTTGTATTGGATAAACCAGTTTTACACCCGTAATAGTAGGTATGAGAGAAATATGTACATGTATATCATATTTCTCATACAATTCCAACAGAGTTTATAACAAGCTGACAGGCGTACTGGATTTATTACACAATCTCTGTACAGCTCACCTGTGCTTCAGATAATTTTTGGAGGGGTGGGTAATTTTTGTACACACTCTTAAGTAAAGGAAGGGATACAACTCTGGCTTCAATTTGAATCCTAAACCATCCTCTTTAGGGGTTCCGAGCACTTACAATCTCTACACTCCTGGACTATCTCATAGTAAAACTTGAGGCAACAGAAAAGAACATGTAATTTAGTCCTTTGATCAAAAGAGCCGCATAACGGTTCACTGTGTTTGAGTAGTATGTGGTTTTGAAATTGGGTACCGCTCTCTCTGTAGTCTTCAAAGGAAATCTTTGCAGGCCTGTGATCGGTTCAGATTTTTTCCGATGAGCTGCCTCAAGTTTAACTATCAGATAGTCCAGAGATGTAAAGATCGTAAGTGATCGGAACCCCTTGAGTATCAAGGATGACCCAAAACCACAGAGACATGTCGATTAGAAAAAGTTATGCGGTTGCTGCAGTATTAATGAAGTAATCAATGACAAGCTGGCAATTGACAAATATCTGTCTGAAATCAGAGTCCAATTAATACAAACTCTTGAGCATGACCAGATTTTTCTGATGTTATGAAATTCTTTGATTTGATTTCTGAATTGTGTAATACAAATATTGTAGGGGTAATTAGTACACATTCATACTATTTTTAGCCTAAATTTTAGGGGTATAATTGACAAATTTTAGTGGGTGTTTTACCTATGTATGCATCTTTACTGGAGCACTGGCACAATATGATTTCACACATATCAGTATAAAAGCATACTCACCGTTATTCCAAAATCTAAATTTCCAATGAAACACATAAACCGATAGATTCAACAAATTTGAAGTTATACTTGAACACTTCAGTCATTAATTAGAAAGAAGGAAAAGTATATCCGAAGTCTGTGACATAAACCCTGTTATATCACCACCTATGATACTGCCAAAACTGCTTGTTGCCACAAATTTATTTCGAACAGATTTTTATCCATATAGATATACCACCAAACTCACCTACTGTCATCCGCATGATTTATATTGAGTGTTGGGATTAATCTTTTAGAGTTACTTCCCTTTATCTGCTAACGTTGGTAGCAATTTAAACATTAACAGTCACAATCAAAACAATATCTCTGTTGGTTTTTTATTTAACTGGAAAAAGTAACATTTTATTGTGCGTGTGACTTACTATCCTCTTCAGTTTAAACTATAGAAATGTATTTGACTAACTGGTAAATTGAAACTTTTGATATCTTCGCATACTATTTTGTATTGACTAGTTGAATAAATTACATTTTTTATGTCATCGAATTGAGAGACCTACAATGATATATTGATAGGCTGATGTGTTATATGACTATGTATATAGCCACTTCACTTGAACATGAATATAATGTACTTAGAACACATGAATACCTACCTTTATTAAAACATATGCATTAAAACTGCAGGGCTCTTTCCATCTCGTTCATTCGTCCTGTCATCACTCACCTGTACCATCAGGATCCGTATTGACAACTTAGAGAACTTACCTGTCTGTTTATTGATTATTCTCTGTGCAATCTTTAAGTCAGTTTATCACCTGTACAGCCAAGGTCTGTTTGCCTCTCCATCTGTGGTCAGTTATATTGTTTAAGGGGTTTGACACTCTCCATCTGTGGTCATGATTAAGGGGTATGACCCTCTCCATCTGTGGTCAGTTATTGATTAAGGGGTTTGACACTCTCCGTCTGTGGTCAGTCATATTGATTAAGGAGTTTGACCTTCTTCATCTTTGGTCATTAATATATTGATTAAGGGGTTTGACACTCTCCATATGTGATCAGTGATTAATTTAAGGGGAATGGCCCTTTCCATCTGTGGTCAGTTATATTGATTAAGGGGTTTGACACTCTCCATCTGTGGTCAGTTATTGGTTAAGGGGTATGACCCTCTACATCTGTGGTCAGTTATTGATTAAGGGGTTTGACCCTCTACACCTGTGGTCAGTTATTGATAAAGGGGTTTGACCCTCTACATCTGTGGCCAATTATTGATTAAGGGATATGGTACATCTGTGGTCAGTTATTGATTAAGGGGTTTGACCCTCTACATCTGTAGTCAGTTATATTGATTAAAGTGTTTGACACTCTCCGTCTGTGGTCAATTATTGATTAAGGGTTTGACCCTCTACATCCCTGGCCATGGTCAGTTATATTGATTAAGGGGTGTGATACTCTTTGATTCTCTAGATCCATTTTAAATGGCTTTCATTAACTGGTTTGTCAGCTATAAGTTCTAACCTTTATTTACGATGTCATGGAATTAAATCAATAAATCATGGCCTAATTGGTATCTACTAATTGAATGTTACCATCGTCATTAGCTGGTTTTCCTAATTGTACACTGTATCTTTGGATGTATTAAATGGTAACTTTTATAGTTCATTAGCTAAAAGGTCTCAAGCTCATCCAAATATTGATTTATTGACATCAGTTTTTTCCTTGAAAAAAACCAAACCTCGTTACCATGGTTACTTGCCGTTGTTATTGATCACCTGTGCAGAGATTAACTAGGGTATGATATGTGTGTAGTAGGTAAGACGGACGTCCCTGTGAGGCTGTTAACATGGGATGTATAGAGCGTACTTAGAAAGCTTACGATTACAGCTAGTTTGTGTAGGTTCTGAGACCACTGATAGGGCACCTGTAACTGTCCAGAGTCAGATCAACAAACAAAAATTGCATTGTGAGGCACTTGACATTAATACAAACATGAACGGCTACAAGGTATGGTGTATTACTGTATTTGTTATATTACCATGGAAATTATTTTCATTTGATTTAAAATTGAGATTTTGTTAATATTAACTTATGCCTTCTACAGGTTTGTATGAATTCTCTTGTGTTGTAAAATAATCTAGCTGCAGGTCACATTTTCCTGTGACCTTTGTAATCTGTTGGATAGCAGTGGTCACTGGTCACATAATAAAATTTGACAACAGAAATTTATTCGAGCAAAATATTTTCTTGTCTTTTGTAGAAACCAGCAATAATGGCCGAATTGAGACTACAGAAGCCTGCTCCAGAGTTCCGAGGAACAGCCGTGGTTGATGGTGAAATAAAGGACATCTCACTGGCAGATTACCGTGGAAAATATGTTGTATTTTTCTTTTACCCAATGGATTTGTAAGTCCCTGTTTCTTTATATTGTCTTAGTTGATTAAATGATTAAGATCTTTCTCAACATTGCCATCAATAGAACTTGGTATTGTACTTTAAATGGGAAAACAATATAATTTCACTTTGTCTGGTCCATATATTATATTCTACCACAGTAGTCAGTGTAAACGATGCAGCTGTTGATTAACAATTTGTTTATACCACACGTGTAACACGCATTCTGATAGGCTGACACTGTGAACTTTGACTGAACTACGTCTTTCTGAGTGTCGTGCCATCATTTGTCAACGTCATCAATAATCGCTAAAGCTAAAGCTCGTGTCTTTTGTAACTTTTAAAAAATAACTCACTCGTGTGGAATAAATTCCATATCCAACAGCCACTCATTGTGTAACCTCTATTTATACCATTGGACTGACAAAATCAAACTAATGAGGAAGATGCATTAATACCGCTGACAAATGGCATGTTTTCCCTTTCAAAGACAGGAGCAGACAAATAAGTATTTTCCTTCTGTTACAGAAGAAGTTACTTACTTTACACCATTATCAGTTTATCACTATTGAAAAGTTTGAGCTTCTTATACATATTGAAAACAATTAATTGCATCCCGAAAAAACTCTGTGGCACTATACCCAATATGGAATGAAGTACTGATTGTGTATGTACCAAAAGCAAAATAAACTATTTTATATGTATTTTTGTGTTAATTATATACATGATTAAACATCAGTTATTGTTGAAATGATGGGCATTGTTTATGCTATCGGCGGTGGAGCATCTTCAAGTAGTAATTACCTAGATGAAATCTCTGATTCTGAAAACCTAATTATTGACAAAAGCCTGTTATGTGTTGTTGATGAAGTCTTTATATGTGTTTAAAAGGACAATGTACTTCTTTAATATTATTGAAGTTTTTGATATTAAAGATGCTTGTTTTCTGAAGATAACTTAAATGTTATGTGATATTAAATTCTATGAAAAAGTTTTGTTTTTATTTTCAGCACATTTGTATGCCCTACAGAGATTATTGCCTTCAGTGATCGGGTAGAAGAGTTCCGAGCCATTGATTGTGAAGTTATTGCATGTTCTTGTGACAGCCAATTCTCCCATTTAGCATGGTAAATATTTTATCTAAAAGTTATTACCACATCTCTAAAACATATCAAATATACACAACATGGATAAGGATTGTCATTACAGTTAATATGACGATATAATTTGTTACCATAGAAACTAAAGTTATTGAACCATAAAAAATCATATAAGATGTTTCAATGTGATAAAAAGTTGATTATTATGTCCCATATAGAGGTGTTTCTAAGGGTAAGTTGGTAATGTGAAGTTTAATAGCAAGGTTAATGTATGTAACTAGCCCGAGATACACTTGCCCTGACACCAGACTTAGACATTATGACAGATAGATGTCTGGTGAGGGCCAGAGTGCAGTGCTATATCTTAAGGTGGAACTCGCCGACACTGTTTGGTTCAGCCCAGGTCATCTCCGATTGAGACTGCCTACAAAACAGCAATCCATTTTATCATGCATGCATGTAAATTGTTAATTCATGTCAATACAGTTGTTTCCTTTACACAACTATAAATCCTCCTCCTTGTCATCGTCATTTTCTCATACATGTAGTATGCAAATCGCCTCTAATCTCGATGGATTGCTATATTTGGTTAGATAAATTATTCATTTGTTGAAAAGACCAAGGTTGGTGGAGCTCCTCGGAGGTCAGTCTGAAATGGAGATGAACTGGGTCAATACCAAACGGTGTCAGCGAGTTCCACCTTTTGATAAAGCACTGGGCTCTGGCCCTCATCACCAGACATCTATTTGTCATAATGTCCAAGTCTGGTGTGAGGGCCAGAGTATCTCGGGCTAGTATGTAACTAGCCTGTCGCTAGGCTATACATATTACGTACTCAATTTCAACTAAGAGTAGTCTATTTACTGCATAAATTTAATAGTATTTGAAAGAGAAATGGGAAAATTTTCAATTTTGTTTTTTGTATAAGATTGAGGAAATTCTAGTGAAAAGGTTAATCTAAAGTACATGTGGTATAAAGTTCACCAGCGTGTGACCCCCTAATGGGATGTTGTCAGATCCTCTATAAATGGAGTAATTTTAAGGATTTGGAGAATTCTATTAAAAGTGTTTCTTAATGGTTGTATTTATAGGATTAATACTCCTAGGAAGCAGGGCGGACTTGGAAACATGAAGATCCCACTTTTAGCCGATAAAACATTAGAAATCTCTAAGGCTTATGGATGTCTGAAGGAAGATGAAGGTATTTCTTTCAGGTGAGATGAACATTCGCTGATTTAGAATTTTTAGGTCACCTGACCATAGGTCATGGCGACCTATTGCAATAGTCTTTTGTTCGTCGTTGTGTGTCGTCTGTTTACATTTCCTTGTGAATGATAACTTGAGTAAATATAAACCGAGCTTTATGTAACTTTGTATGTAGACTAATTTTGGAAAATGAGCTTGATTCAACAGTAATTTAAAGAGTTATTACACTTTGCACTAATAATTATTATTGAACCTTGTGAATACGATAACTTAGTTAAATATGCACCCAGCTTAATTGAAATTTTGTATGTAGACTAACATTAGAAAGATCTCTGACAGTTCAAAATCAGCTTGATTCGACTCTAACTTAATTACGCAGTTATTTCCCTTTGTGATTATTGAACCTTGTGAACACGATAATGTGAGTTATTATGCACCAATCTCAATTAAACTTTGTATGTGGACCTATTAGATCTATGTTCCTATTTCATGAACAAAAGACATCAGTTGGTTAGTTAATGACATAACTAATTTTCATCAAACATCCAGCCAATGAAATATGCTCCAGGTTATATAGCACTAGTGACATGTACAAAAACATCACATGGGTGAAGTGACTGGATATCATGTCGATGATAAAACTGTATAAATGATGATGTTATCCACAGAGCCCTGTACATCATCGACGGTAAAGGAAACCTCCGTCAGATCACCATGAATGACTTGCCTGTTGGACGCTCCGTCGACGAAACTCTCCGACTGGTACAGGCTTTCAAATTCACAGATGAACATGGTGAAGGTATGTGTTTCTCATTGATAAGGTCTTGTGGTTATCTGTCACACTAGTTGCAGATTATATAGCCATTATATGGCCAGATTTTTAGCAGGCAGATAATTTCTTAATTTAGTCTTGAAATGAGACAATTTAACTTTTAAAGAATTCAAATTTCTAAATATGACCCATTGTGCATATAATTATTTATCTGGTGTGTTAAATTTTTTTTGTCGTACAATGAAAAAGTTCATCCCTCCAAAAATTACAATCTATGTAGTATACTACTTTTGCTCATTTACTTTAGTTAGTTAGTATTTCCTATCTTCCCAGTTAGTATAATTCAGTTGAAATTTGGTTCAGATACTATAGCTGAAAGTTGAGATTGTGTTATGCTTTCAAAAGATTTTAGATTTGATTAGACTCCAGCCATGTCATGTATTCCTATCATAAATATTGTTGTGTAATAACAAAATTGTAATGAAATTTCAGGTAATCATGATGTCACACGACTGATTAAACTCCTGAAATAAGATTCATATTACAAGGCAGGCATATCATAATATTCAATGAGTTTAACTTATTATGTAGCCATAAGATCCTCTATACCGGTATCAAGGGTAGAATGAAAAAGTTTAGAAGTTTTACTTGTCTACAGTAATGTCATTCTTACCTTCATCCTTGTATTGTGTTTTTTCTCGCAGTGTGTCCTGCTGGTTGGAAGCCAGGGAAGGATACCATTAAACCAGATGTGAAAGGAAAGATGGCCTACTTTCAGAAACAGAACTGACACTGCCTTTTCAGAGCTGTTTAATATGTTGACCATGGACATTTGGTGTCTGTTTAACTCGGAACAAAACATTGCTGTATTAAATGTGTACTGTGGAAAGTGCGTTATTAATAGGAACTCAAGTAGAATTCTGGCTCAGAATCACCTATTCTGTGACCTCAAGATTATGTGACCAATTAACATGTTACTATATATAGCACTTCATTGTCAGAGTTTTGTTTTATACTCGGTTCATGTTGTTGTTTACAGGCTTTTTCTTAAGTTTTTACGTGATTTACCGGTCTGTTAGTTGTTTCCTCAGCGGCATAATGTCTCGATAAATAATGTGTTTGAGAAACATGTTGTACATTAACGATTCGGTTGTGTTTGTAATTGTATTATGTACAATTTTGTATATCGGTATGTTGATGTACAAGGATGAATCTCCTATTACTTTTGCCATCAAAATAATGAACAACAATTGATTTATATCAATTTTTGTTAATACATGTTAATAATGAACAACAGGTCAACATTATTCGTTACTTCATTTACATCTAGTCGTTTTTATTGGGGGACGGAGAACTAGTATTATTTACCTAGCAGCAATATCACATCCGTCATTGATTATTTCAATACTTGTTTCCATGTATACTAATAATGAGATCAGTTAGGTGTATTCTCCACAACTCTAAGTCTATTTCTTTTCATTATTTGTCGGTAATGTCGTCAAATGCCTTTATTGTTTTGTGTGAACTGTTATTAGGAATAAAGGAATTATTGACAGTAATGCATTGTGTGAATTATGTATTGAGGTGATTCATAGTGCTTTGTCCGTCGTTAATAAATTAAACTTTACCATATTTCAATCTTCTTTCAAGTTCTATCTGTGCGATTGAAATATATGATTCTCTTGGACATGAATCATTTTCTGGGTTGGTACAAAATCCAGGACGGCTGTACAAAAAACTTTGTCTTCTGGGGGTGTGGGACACACTTTGTCTTCTCTAGTTCCCCTGGTATCACTGAGCTATCCTGGGGGTGTGGGACACAATTTGTCTTCTCTAGGTCCCCTGGTATCACTGAGCTATCCTGAGGGTGTGAGACACACTTTGTCTTCTCTAGTTCCCCTGGTATCACTGAGCTATCCTGAGGGTGTGGGACACATCGTCTTCTCTAGTTCCACTGGTATCACTGAGCTTTCCTGGGGGTGTGGGACACATCGTCTTCTCTAGTTCCCTTAGTATCACTGAGCCATCCTGGGGGTGTGGGACACAATTTGTCTTTTCTAGTTTCCCTGGTATCACTGAGCCATCCTGGGGGTGTGGGACACAATTTGTCTTCTCTAGTTCCCCTGGTATCACTGAGCTATCCTGGGGGTGTGGGACACACTTTGTCTTTTCTAGTTCCCCTGGTATCACTGAGCTATCCTGGGGGTGTGGGACATATCTTCTCTAGTTCCCCTGGTATCACTGAGCTATCCTGGGGGTGGGGGACACATTGTATTCTCTAGTTCCCCTGGTATCACTGAGCTATCCTGGGGGTGTGGGACACTTTGTCTTTTCTAGTTTCCCTGGTATCACTGAGCCATCCTGGGGGCGAGGGACACTTTGTCTTTTCTAGTTTCCCTAGTATCACTGAGCCATCCTGGGGGCGAGGGACACATCTTATTCTCTAGTTCCCCTGGTATCACTGAGCTATCTTGGGGGTGTGGGACACTTTGTTTTCTCTAGTTCCCCTGGTATCACTGAGCTATCCTGGGGGTATGGGAATCCAAAATTCATCAATATGCATCATAAAACTCATCTCAGCCATTCTAAATCATACAATTCCACCAAACACCAAAATTAGCTCGCGCCTTTGGCGCTCAAAATATCATCAAAATACATTGTAAAACCTGTCTCAGTCATTCTAAATCGTAATATTTTCACATGGGATACACTGGACCCCCCAAACTCGCACGCTGATTTACGTATTCATTAATTCCTATCCTGGGATATTTTGCTACGGAACATAAATAATTTCTACATTTCCGAAATAAAAATTAAATGCAATCGGTAATCAATAATCTAAGTTAGTTCATTTTGCTTTGTCATGTAGTGTATACTATATGTATAGTGATAATCAACACTATGTATATCAGTATAATACACACATACATGTATATACGTATACTGTTGGTTAAAAAAATCGTGCCAAGTCCCTGTGATAATCAGCTACGTGTACAATGCGCGGTATTTTGCGCGACGTCGGGAATCATAAGACAACGCGCGTAATGAAAATTAACATTTGATTTATTTTACTTAAATTGTGCAGAAGGTGATGGTTAAGCTTATGACTTTTGGGCTTCTGCAAAGTTATAAAACTTGTTATGTACAAGGAAATACAAGCGTATATGTACCTTTAACACACTGGTAAATATTTTATCTCGCATCAAAGCAGGGCGATCGTTTTTTTCACCATGACCATTATGTGTATGTAACAGTGAACATCACTCCGAGTATATAAGTACACTAGTTTAGATGAATAAAACGAACACTTACGCATTTACGCATACATTACATTTGTGTTTACTAAATAATTTTTAATTATATGATAACAAATATAAAAGTAGTTAAGATAATCAAGATATTGCACGTACATGTGCATGTACGTGTGTCGCCTTAAAATATATTCGCCTTTACAAAAAGCTTAGGCCTAATAGTGACAAGAAATTAATTTCAATTAAAATTTTTGTAAACTATACTGTATATGATATATTTAAAAGTTCTACTATTCATGAGATTAAAGGCACATTACCTTACCGAATTTGACTGGCCGTCATTTCATGAGCTGTCGTATTTTTTAACGCAAATTTAAGACATATCCTCCAAATATTCCGTTCTATAAACGTTGTGAAATTTAATAAACTTTACATTGATGTTTCGTTTTCCTCGATAAGACAAGTATTTGTTGAGAAAAATGTTTTTTATTCCCGGTTCATAGGCGTCTCGCGTGGTGTTTAGTAGTAAAGAGACAGTCACGAATCCTTCTCACTTATAAATCCATGACTTACCGTTATATTATACTGCGTTTATTGTAGCAGGGTCTACTTGGTGGTTTTAAAGTAATGAAGCACTCCACGCAGAAAGTAATCCAATGATGAAGTTTATTACTCCATAAAACACCCTAAAATAACAAATAACAATTTATTGTACAATATAGATCTATGGCGTAGCTTACATATATGAATACTACGATGGCCGACAGCGGCCTCCTACAAAACGTTTTTCGTACTTAAATATTTATTGATGTTTAAGGATGTATTCTTCTGTGGTTTTAGTCCCGTTAAAGTCTCGTTTCGACATAGATCAAAAACGTTATGAGATTTTCAAATACGATTTATCAATATCTGTAGCATGTGGTCTGTAGCAAATTTTGTCAAAAAATTACATTTCTATTTTTAGTAGATTTTTTTACACAACGATTTTTAGAAATGACCCATTCGGCGGCCATTTTGAAATTGTGTCTTTTTTGGCTTTGAGAAGAGCCATCGTTTTCCCATTTTTTACTTAAATTGTTTTTACTTAAATCATCACAGCGTCAGCATTTTCAGCTGTATCGAGTTAATTTTTGCTGTAAATCTTCACTGGGTACATGTTAATTAAAATATTGAACATTAATGTGTGAAATGATACACGGTTGTCACTTTATTTTTACATTTAATGGTAATTTGAGCACTTTTATTTTTTAGTCAAAAATATTGAAAAATAACATATATTTAAATGGGGCAAAAAAGTAAGCACATGGACCCCCCATTTTTCTGCCTGATTAAGAAAGAACAACCCTTTCCCTATTGATATGCAAACTATTGACAAAAGTTTAATACCAGAACTTTTTCTATAAAGTATTAAATTTGACAAAAATGGCTGAAAATGGTGCATTTTGGAGCTCAAAATTAAGGGGTAGGGGTAGCATATGTTGTTATTTTGAGAAAAAATATGACTCTTATTAATCATAACTGATATATTTTTAATGAAGACTACTGGAAAATAAATTCTACAAACATCCATACATATCAAACACCTCATTAGGAAATTATGGCTTTACATTCTAGTTTATGTGGTCAAAACGGCGAAATTCCAATAAAATCCACTATTTTGTCATTTTGGTATCTTTGAGTGACAATAACTCAAAAACGAGCACACGGACATATGTTTTTTCTTCCATTTTCTTTCATGGTATGAACTCCTCTTTCCAAAAATTTATATGAGAAAAAAAGTTTAATACAAGAAAATTTTGACTTCTCAGAGGAGTACATCCTTAAGTACAACATTTATTTTCTAAAAATGTTTTTTGTCATGAAAAATAATTATGTACAAAATAATTATGTACAAAAAATATTTTCTGCAAATATTTTTTGTCCTGACAACAACAGGTCTGACGCTAAACCCTGTATTTAAATGGAATCTTCCTATTCTCAGGTGTACAATTAATCTTTCAGATAAGGAATTTAACAATGAATGTTCCATTTGGCTTGCTTAAAACATAGACTCTGTCATAGACAATCAATTGATACTGGTTTCTTAGTGGACTTTATTTTATCTATATTTGAGAAAGTTCATAAAAGTCGCAGAATGTAAGTGGTAATAAACAGGTCATAATCTCTAGTTTTTGCCTTATTATTATCCCTTTTATATATCTTTATATACCAAAGGTGTCCATTTAACTTAACTATTTGTTGCAAAACACGCCAGATTTTCCTGCAATCCTCAGTGTTATAGAACCCCACAAGTATCTGATATGCAATTAATCATCGTGATAAGGAGTACGGCAATGCCCAAATTGGGGTGGTATTCACAAAATACCGCGTCGCCTTTTGTTTTACTTTACTGTGACGGTAGTACTGAAAACTACGAAATGTAAAACCGTTAATAATTTTTGTTTACAAAGTTGAGTTATATACCAATATTAACTTTTAATCCCGATTATCAGGACTACCATCAGAATAAGGGATTCGGCCAATGAAGATGACATATGGAGTCTGTACAATGTAAAAATAGTCCAATCTTAGGCGCGTTTGCATTCCTTATCTGAAAGATTAATTGAATACCTGAAAATGGAAAGATTCCATTTAAATACAGGGTTTAGCGTCAGACCTGTTGTTTTTTGTACATAAATATTTGATAAAAATTGTCATGACAAAAAAATATATTTAGAAAATATTTTCTGTACATAATTATTTTGTACATAATAATAATTTTTCATGACAAAATATTTTTAGAAAATAAAAGTTGTACTTAAATATCAATGACTATTTAAGTACGAAAAACGTTTTGTAGGAGTTGTTTTTTGCCGGCCGCTGTCGGCCATCGTAGAATACAGTATAATGGAACAATTAATCCATTTACAATAACGTGACGGATGTACGCACCCAGCACAAGCTACTAGCTCACACTAAACCAATACGATTGCTCTAACGCAGCTCTTACTGAATAACTCAGTCGCTATTAATAGTACAATAGTACGCTTAACACTTACAGCAATACGTTACATTGGTAAATTAACTTATAATAATTTAATGCTACTACAAACAGTTACAACATAGGAAAATTCACAAAACCTACCTCTTCATGAATGAAGAGGGCCCGACTCCCGGGAACACCCTAATCCAATAATATTAGAAACACGACGTAATGATCAAAAGTGTCTCGTCGTGCTATACCTCTAACATTGTTGGAGTATGGAACACCCGTACGTCGTTTGGATTGTACGCACAAAAGGCTACAATTTAACAAATGACATAATAATAAAAAACACATAAACGTACTGGCGTCGGACGTCTAGCGGGTTGTATAAACCACAGACTATGAAATGCATAAAGCTTACAATTACCAGAATAATCAAAACACAAATATTACAATCGATACAATTTGGCGGGAAATACAAATACTAATCAATTAGCGAATTTTCTCTCCAAATACTTCTGATTTACAGATGAAACAAAAGATATAAATAATACAATTAAACATAATCTTTATAATGAATATGTACATAGATAATTCATAAATTAAGTACTTACATAGTAATGGAGCTGATCTATCTAAAGTACGCTCTAGATCAAGATCTACATATAGTCATATACACATGTACGTCCTTCCTCTACGACGGCCAGGACGGGAGTGACGCTACCCTAAAAAACGCGGGAGCGCAATGACCCATGGTCACTCTCAATATAAAAATAGATATAACCTCTGAACCCTGGCAGACATGTTTGCACAGGTGTTACATAACAGTGTAGTATATACACTCACGTACTACACACGGGTAAACACATACGGTAACCTGATGTGCATATTTGTTAATACAAATGTTAATACAAATACCAAATAAATTAATACTAATTTATACAAATGCAAATGTCAAATAATTGACACTGTTACATTATCATAACGCGGGTCGTCTTATTTTTCCCACCGTCGTCCTAAATACCGCGTGGTAGTTACTATCACTACGCACACTCGTCAGAGACGGCAAAACAGCGAAATGACCCTCCTATTACGCAGAAAAGTCTTGCATGTGTTTGGTGTTGTTATTAATGTCTGTAAGAAAACTTTGTGTTTTGCTCTGGAAATGTAGTGGATATTTTTAATATCTACAAAAGTAAAGTTTACACCCAGATATCGAGTGCGCAATAAAATCCCTATATATTCTCCAACCAGAAAATCTTAAACTTTATTTTATTTGACATTAAAGGCCCACTACCTTTCCGAAACGGCTTTTTATTTTTGAAACGGGAATGTAAAACGAGATCGATAATTTTGTAGAGTCGCAAAAGTTATTGACTTACCGTTAATACTACATATATCATCACCTTCTGAAAAAATTAATCAAAATTAATAAAATGTTAATTTTCATAACGCGGGTCGTCTTATGTTTCCCGCCGTCGTCCTAAATACGGCGCGGTAGTTGAATATCACTATACCAGACGGCAAAACAGTGAAATGACTCTCCACTGTTTTCATATATTACGCGGTAAAGCTTACATATGTTTGGTGTTGCAACCTCTTCTTAGGCCATCGGTATATATTTTATGATGTTATTAATGTTTTTAAGAAATCATTATATTTTGCTCCGGAAAGGTAGTGGGCCTCTTAGAACAAAATAGTTGGTAGTATTTCTCCCATAACACATATTCGTAAGTTCTCGTAAATTTAGCTTGTGAATTGGTGTACGTTTACGAGGTGTTCCGATTGAGAGCAACCAGAACAAAACATTTGGGGTATATTTCTAGCGTGACGCACGAATGAGGTCAACTCGTGTTTACAATATACTTTGCATGGGACTGTGAAGGTAGCGTGTGGTATGTTATGGGTAATGATAATGTCATTTCATGTCATTCAGCTATTTCCCTACTTTTTTATTGGAAAATCTACTGATATACTAATTAAATTTACAGCTGAAAAATGGTATAAAATAGAATGTCAGATTGTTAATAGTAAAAGCTCAGGGGCTAGTACATTACTCCCTGTCTCACTAGTATTTCTGACCACAGGGACTTGTTGTAACAAGAATAAACCCATGTTACAATCATGACAATAGAGTCCGAACTGTCTTTCTGACCAAATAAACTACTTTATTGACTCAATACATATTCAGGCTACAGACTGTGTATTAAACAGGAAACAACTTGACCACATAAATGACAAATAAAATGTTACTAATGTTACTAAACATGTTTCTGCATTAACGTCACCGTACCACATTTAGACCTAACCGTGAGACGTATGTGACAGGATGGATGTCATCCTCGACATTCAATGGGTTATTATCTCTGACACCTCTGGTCAACAAAACTGAAGGATCTGTGTGTGACAACAGATGATGAGGTACAATTTTAGTCCTTCGATGTTATACACTGTATGGTATATGATACAGAGGAGCAGGTACAGTTTTAGTCCTTCGATGTTATACTGTAGCAGGTACAGTTTTAATCCTTCGATGTTATATTATAGCAGGTACAGTTTTAGTCCTTCGATGTTATACTGTATGGTATATGATACAGAGGAGCAGGTACAGTTTTAGTCCTTCGATGTTATACTGTAGCAGGTACAGTTTTAATCCTTCGATGTTATACTGTAGCAGGTACAGTTTTAGTCCTTCGATGTTATACTGTAGCAGGTACAGTTTTAGTCCTTCGATGTTATACTGTAGCAGGTACAGTTTTAATCCTTCGATGTTATACTGTAGCAGGTACAGTTTTAGTCCTTCGATGTTATACTGTAGCAGGTACAGTTTTAGTCCTTCAATGTTATACTGTATGGTATATGATACAGAGGAGCAGGTACAGTTTTAGTCCTTCGATGTTATACTGTAGCAGGTACAGTTTTAGTCCTTCGATGTTATACTGTAGCAGGTACAGTTTTAATCCTTTGATGTTATACTGTAGCAGGTACAGTTTTAATCCTTCGATGTTATACTGTAGCAGGTACAGTTTTAGTCCTTCGATGTTATACTGTAGCAGGTACAGTTTTAGTCCTTTGATGTTATACTGTAGCAGGTACAGTTTTAGTCCTTCGATGTTATACTGTAGCAGGTACAGTTTTAGTCCTTCGATGTTATACTGTAGCAGGTACAGTTTTAGTCCTTCGATGTTATACTGTAGCAGGTACAGTTTTAGTCCATCAATGTTATACTGTAGCAGGTACAGTTTTAGTCCTTCGATGTTTAACTGTAGCAGGTACAGTTTTAGTCCTTCGATGTTATACTGTAGCAGGTAAAGTTTTAGTCCTTCGATGATATACTGTAGCAAGTACAGTTTTAATCCTTCGATGTTATACTGTAGCAGGTACAGTTTTAGTCCTTCGATGTTATACTGTAGCAGGTACAGTTTTAGTCCTTCGATGTCATATTGTAGCAGGTACAGTTTTAGTCCTTCGATGTTATACTGTAGCAGGTACAGTTTTAGTCCTACGATGTTATACTGTAGCAGGTACAGTTTTAGTCCTTCGATGTCATATTGTATGGTATATGATACAGAGGAGCAGGTACAGTTTTAGTCCTTCGATATACGATAACAGTATATACACTGTGGCTGACTGTGTGGCTTTGAAGTTGGATATCATTCTCTTTGTAAGGAAACTTTCAAAGGAAGTTTCCACAGTTCATGATTGGTCAGATTATTTCTCCTGAACTGTTGTCACCATGAGATAGCCCTGAGGTGCATATAACGACAGTGATAGTATCTCCTGGAGTGTTGAGGATGGATGTATTGTACAATGTAGGACATGACAGTAGGACACCGACATATAAGGTAACACTTAGTAGAAGGCACTTTCCTGCCCCCCCATTCTAGGTACATTTTATGTTATGTAATATGCTGATTTTTTCAGGTGTTTGATGGTTCAGGTAGATTTAAAGTCAACATGGAACTCGGCTTAGCTTTTGATGATGAGGATTTAGAAAGTTCTACTAAATCAAAGACAAGTCAGCCAGTGTCTTACAATGCTAAGTTTTGTCCACCCAAGGTGAGATGTAGAACTATCTGATGATGACATGTACAGCGACTCTACTTTCTACTATGTATCCACATCCTACACTATTACCCTACTTTATAAAAAAGAACTATTTTTTGCCACTATATTGCCTATAATGTTTCTATATAAATTTTTCTATGTCTCTACTTTCAGCTATGACTCTACTTTCTACTATGATTCTACTTTCGACTACGACTCCTTCTACTATGACTGCATTCTATTATGACTTCATTGTACTATGACTCCACTTTCTACTATGACTCCGCTTTCTACTATGACTACTTTCTACTATGACTCTACTTTCTATTATGGCTCCACTTTCTACTATGACTCCACTTTCTACTATGACTCCCTTTCTACTATGACTCCACTTTCTACTATGACTCCACTTTCTACTATGACTCCACTTTCTATTATGACTCTACTTTCTATTATGGCTCTACATTCTACTATGACTCTGTTCTAATATGACTTCATTGTACTATGACTCCTTTCTACTATGACTCTACTTTCTACTATGACTCCACTTTCTATTATGACTCCACTTTCTATTATGGCTCCATTTTCTACTATGACTCCACTTTCTACTATGACTCCACTTTCTACTATGGCTCTACTTTCTACTATGACTACTTTCTACTTTGACTACTTTCTTCTAATAATCTACTGTCAGTGGTTTAATTAGCTGATACTAGTGACAAATACACAGCCTGCCAGATATTAGAATACTGAGGTGACCTACAATGACTCCACTTTCTACTATAACTCTTCTTTCGACTATGCCTCCTTTCTACCATTACTCCTTTCTACTATGACTACTTTCTACTATGACTCTATTTTAAGTGGTTTAATGATGCTGATACTAGTGATAGATACACTGTCTCCCAGATATTAAAATACTGAGGTGACCACTATGATGCCACTTTCTACTAAGACTCCTTTCTACTATGACTTCTTTCTTCTTTGACTCTATTTTCCACTTTTACTCTTTTCTGATATGACTCCATTCTACTATGACTCCTTTCTACTATGGCTGTACTTTCTATTATGAATTATTTTCTTCTATGACTCCTTTCTACCGGTACTATGACGTTACTTTCAGTGGTTTAATGATACTGATACTAGTGACAAACACACGGCCTCCCAGAAATTAGAATACTGAGGTGACCACAATGACTCCACTTTCTACTATAACTACTTTTGATAATGACTCTAAAACTTTCTATTATGGCTCTATAGCTACTTTCTGCTATGACTATTTTCTACTATGACTATTTTCTACTAATGATCTACTTTCAGTGGTTTAATGATGCTGATACTAGTGACAAACACACGGCCTCCCAGATATTAAAATACAGAGGTGACCACTCCTACCTGAACAAAGAATACGCAGCAGCAATAGAACACTATGAGGAATCTCTAGGTATGTGATGAATGTGGAGGGTCAGTGAGGAATCTCTAGGTATGTGATGAATGTGGATGGTCAGTGAGGAATCTCTAGGTATGTGATGAATGTGGAGGGTCAGTTTGAGGCTTTCATTATAGACATTGATGTAGATGTTTTATAAACAAACGGTACACATTCACTACACTGCACCAGTGAAAAGATCTGAAGTTTGATTTGCTAAAGTTCTCTGCAAACTGCAACTTCATATACATCTTCTTACAAAATTGCTTACTTGCGAATATTTTCAGATATATTTATTATCATATGAATGTGAAAGGTCAAAATCAGAAATTATTTTGGTGATAAGTGTCTCTTAAATCTGTCCTTAGTTAAATATGTAGACTGTAAAATTTGAATTATTTGTGAAATGGAAATTTTTGCTTACTAGTATTTTATCTTCATTAAATCTCTGCAAATGTATATGCAAGTGCAATTTTTGACATGAGAATTAGACTATAGATGTATAGAGCAAAAATTGTCCCTCTGTGAACAGAAAAAAATGGTAAACAGATCAATGTCTACAGTAAGCTCAAATTTGATACAGATATTTCTACTGAGTGTTCTTACTGTGATCAATGTATCAGTTGTAAGGTCAGAGGTCATGTTGACTTTATTTAGAAAATTGTTTGAGTGCCCTAACTTGATTTGTAGATGACCAATCTGTGTATTACCTGTCTTACAGATAAACTACCAGCTAACAATAAAGGGATGAAGAGGGAACTGTTGGAGTGTCAGGCAAGGAGTTACGTGGCCCTGAAGATGTACAAGGAGGCCCTGCAACTAGCATACCAACTAGTGAGTAATGGGCATAAAAACAATATCTTATTGATCTGAGTAAATAAAAAACATTTATATTTGTAACAGATAAAAAGTAGTCAAAGTCCAGGTGACATTTCAACACCATTTGATGCAGTTTACTATATAATTGACCTCTGTAACAGTACACTTCTTTATAAAGGACATTTTGCTTTGTCTCTTGGTGACCTTTATAGGCCGGTATAACTGTACTGTAATATTGATAATTAATTTTTCTTTGTTTTCATACCAAATCTGGCTTTCTGATTTGCCAATATTTTTTTTTGCATACCACTATGAAAAAAATCAGAGAATGGCGCAAAACCTGACGTATCGTGACATCACAATAGAGACATTGATGTTGCGTATTGATTCGGAAAAAAGAATCCCTTGAAAAACCACTATCATGTTACATTTAAACATACTTCATTTTATCAAATTGAGTATAAGATTAATTATAAGCATTGATGTCACTATTTTTTGATTTTATTGGTTTATGAAAAAAAAAATTGTTTGTAAACTTTTGTGAGAATCCGTTACACAGATTCACACAGTTTGCTAACAAATTGTTTTTTCATACCCGATTATCGGGGCCTGATAAAATGAAAAAATAGTGACATCAATGGTTACTGTCGACGCGGGATAACTTCGAAAGGCTCGGCTGCATTACTTCCTCGATATGTGGATGAACTAGTTACCTGTGTATCTATACACACGAGTGTAGTTAATTTATTCTGGGAATGCAGCGCTTGTTTTCATTGGTCGATTCATTTCTATAAAAACGCCCATTTCCTCAAAAAATAAGCTTCAGAAAAAACGTGCATTCGAACTATCCTAGTTGATTTTGGTATTTAAAAATCAGTTTCAGTACCGATACATATCTGACATAAGCGACGTAAAGCAGAAAATTTCTAGGAAAAGCACACATTTTGCTGATTTACCTGAAAGATGAATTCTCTGTTAATGTGAGCATTTATTTGTACATCTAATTAGAAATCTAACATGTAAGGTAGGCCTTATGTTAATTGTGTAACAGAAGCCATGCGTGTAGTCAAAGCCCCAAAACAGCACCGTTGATCGAGGCCTAAGAATCTACGACGACGTCCGTAATTATTTACTGGCAGTAAACCACAGAAAATCTAGTTAAGTATTAGTCCTTTGTTATATTTCGTAACTAAACATGTTTTTTAATTATAAAAAGAGTTGGTTGCTTTTACGAAACTGCTGCTGAAAATGTTAACATTCTGTTCGTAAAATTAGGTCACAATCGAACTGTCAGATTGTCTACCCCGTGATCGCAGATTGTCTACGTCTAAATTAGATACAGATTATGTTGATATATTTAAACTGATGAAAAGTATGCACGTTTACGTTTACATTGTTAAAATATTACCAACAAGTGGATTGTTTTGGCCAGAGCTGAATATCCAGCTTGCTCGCTGACATGACACCGCGTAACTGGCTTGCCCAAACCAGCGTACGGTACATGTTTACATGTAATAAGACCGAATGTTGAATTTTAATGTCAATTTTAAGTGATATCTTTATCTAGATTGGGCCTAAGGAACATTGGTGATTTCTTCCACGTACATAAAGTACAAATATGTACATTGTTGGGGTGCTGTTTTGTGCACAATATTTCAGCGCAAATAATTTTATTTATTACTTAAAATGTTCATTTTAATTCATTATCTGTTGTAAAAGTCATTGTAATGATCATTCATTCAGTCTTTAATTCAAAAATCTTTGTGGCAGTATTCAAAATACCGTCATTTATGGGGATCCCATTGTGCCGATTTTCCGACAAAAATCTTACCTTTACTTTGATCATTTGACGTGTTCGAACTGTCATTAGTTAAAGAATTATTTTTTTCCCCTAAAAAATGCGTGTTTGAACTCTTCGTCGGTTCAAATTAACCGGGACATTACCATACAGTATATATGTAAAGTTAATATTAAAATATCAAGTTGTTTGTTCTACACCGAAACTGAGAGGCCATGTAACTACGCCGTCACATCTCGGTGATCACTGAATTGAAGAGTTTTACATGCTGTCATTGTTGTTTATGGGGCGGGGCTTATGAAGTCAGACTCGACCAATCGCCACGCGCATATTGTTATCCCATTCAATTTGTGCCTGTTGTGATGAAAGGAACTTCCTCCGTCTGTCTAGTTAGTACTTCACCTGTGCCTTTCGAAGTAATTCCGCGTCGACAGTAAATGAAATAATAAAGTTATACCTTCCACAATTTCGCTAACCAAGGCTATTAACCAATGCTATTCAGTACAATTCTCTCCATAACTGTGGCACTTACAACTGGGTATTTTCTTTCCTGGTTTGGAACTTCCCACTTATTCTGTGGGTATAGACACATGGTTCCTCTTTATTTTAAATGATTCCACTTTTGTGATATAAAGTCACTCTGTATAATAGAAATAATTCATATTCATGATTCCATGGCAACCACAAAAAAAAAAGTTTCTGCACAACAAAATTTTTCATTTTTTGATGAAATATCTTCTACCATCGATTGGCAATATGATGTGCTTTTAAAATCATTCTAATTTCTAAGATTGATTGTTGATTATAAATTGTGATAGCAGAGCAAGTTGAAAAATGCCAAGGCAAAAAAATGAATTGATACACAACCATAGGTTGTGTTGGGAATAAGTTCAGTTAAGTTGTGTAGCAGGTGATGGTCACCACCACAATATCACAGGCTATTTCAAAAAGTCTCTGTAAATTTTTAGCCCTATAACGCTTGATTTAAAACTTTTGTGCAAGATTTTATTATCTTAATTAAACTTTTGAGAAATTGATTATCTTCCTATCCATATACAGTATTCGACCCAATAAGCGCCCATGTCCCTGTAAGCGCCCCTCCCCCTTTTTAAGGCCTCAATTTCAATTGTCCACCCATAAATAAAGACCAAAACTACACAAAACTGTATAGATTTGCAATAATTTCGTCAAGTTTTATTAGCACCTTTTCATTTTTCAATTTTTCAAACGCCCTGGGCGCTTATTGGGTCGAATACGGTAACAGAAAATCATGATACATGTATATAACTTTTAATCATGTTTAATTCCTGCAGAAGGACAGTGCGTCCAGTCCTGACCAGCACTTTCAGTCATGGGTCCTTCTGGCATACATACAAGAGGATGCCCACGACTGGTCAGGTAGATATCATCATTAGTCCTATGTATGACCTATACTATTAAAATGTTTCGCAGATTAAAAAATTGAATAGAATTACCCATTATTTTATGTAAGTTCTATACACTCAAAAGTGAATAGTGGGGCAAAGGAAGGCTAAAGTTGGTGAATAGAAAAATAAAATTTCCCTTCAAAATCGCTCTGTATGCAAAAAATTTAATTTATATCATAGGAATCCTAAAACGTCCTCTCGGCTGGCTATGTCCGTGTTGATATTTCCACGCAGCCTCAATTTCAAAGACATAGGCAAATTTATTTTTATAACCAAGCTAAATTTACAAGACGCTTTTCCATACTTTCAATGGTCAAAACTGGACTACATAATTAAGCAGAACTTCACTGTCATTAAACAGAACCTGACTATCATTTTGATATGAAAAGATTTTTGGAAGGCCAATGAACTAATTTAAATTTGTCTTCTTTGCCTGACTATTCACTTTAAATTTGCAGGATGTATATTTCATGGTTTCTCTAACAGAACATATTTGAAAAGTTTTGCGATACACTGATTCCTATGTATGCAATGTATGCAATATTACACTTTTGAATAACAGTAGTGAAATCCAAAATATTTCGTTTGGTGATTTGAATTCATGGATCTCTGGAAAACTGAGAATATAGCAAAAATAAACCATCAGATTTATATGTTATATAGTACATTCGTAAACTTTTGCAAATTTACCTGATGTTGTTTTTCAGATTTTGAGGAGAGCGTTAAACAGCTGTTATGTTTTCACCCCGACAGTGGAAACCTGTGGAGAAGGTTGGGTCAGTGTTACTGGTACCAGTACAGACACCACAGTCAGGGGTCACCACAGTACTGTCAGCTCGTCACCTGTCTTATACGCTCAAGGTCAAACTACATAACAAAATTAGATGCCTCGATTTTGTATTCATTTGAAACGAATTTCATTTTATTTCAATTCTCTTTAGTGGGTGTTTTAGCTTTGTCTGTTCATTGATAACTTTTCCTTCAAATAACTTTGTCAGAAAACCCTAGAAGACAAATTAAATTGCTTGATATTGGACCTGTTGGTCTTAAACACTAGTCTCAATTGCTGTGACCTTCAAATTCATATGTATCAGCATTCTCCAAATTCATTTAAAGCAAAACGATACATGAAATAGAAGCCCAAGAACCCTGGTATATAATGTAGCTTCAGATGATCCAAGGACAGATTATATGCATGACCTTGACCCTGATTGAAGGTCATAGTAGTGATAAAGTCTGGAACCAATTTTTCCTCAATGGTGCTGGTGTGTAGTACAAAGTAGTTACTTCAAATGTAAGAGTTTGACCTTCATTCAAAGTAAATTAAGGAAACATATTCTGTGTTATTTTGTTGCACAGTAACTGTAAGCCCCATGTGGATTAAGACCTTATATTGGGTCTGTAACAAGTAAGAAATGGCAAACAAAGAAAGATCAATATTTTGATATGAATGTTTCTTTTCTCCAGGTTATTGTACTACAGCGTGCGCAGGTCTGTTGGAATGTTTGTGGCAGAGAAACATAAAGAGTATCAGAAACAGGCAAGTATTACAGCTGATATCCTCAACTGTAAGACATGGAAATTACTTGCCTAAAATTTAATTTTAACTGAATTGTGAGGAAGGTCAATCATGATAGTTGATACAGTATATGGAAACTAGAACTCTAGATAGATCTTGACTCCATATTATTATTTTCACCTCCGCAAAATTGATATCGATGCAAGATAGAATTTAAGTACCATAGGTACAGTACTAGTATATTTCTATAGAATTTGGAACTTCAGAATATTGAATAGTTGGTACAGTCAAACCTGCCTTATTGACTACCTCTGTATACAGACCACCTGATAGATAAGACCAATTTCTTGGTGTTCCATTTCAGCACAATTTGCCCTGTGTAAGTTAACTTGAGTGTTCGTTATAGACAGGTTTGACTGTCTTGGTTATACATGTAAAAGTGTTGTGACATATAATTATTATGTTGATATGAGATGAGGATAGTGGTAACACATTTTCCTGTCATTGAGATGTCCCAATCCACAATTGCATGTGGTACCAGTACACCCGACTACCTGGTACCTGTTATTTCCTTGGGTACGTACGCCCACATTATACCCTTCATGCTCTTCACATGGGGACCAACAAGCATCTTTATGCCTTTCTCCACAATAGCTTTAATTTATCTTTTAATCAATACTGTCCCAAGGCCCTGGTATGACGTATTTATAATGTGACGAAAGATTTATTCACATTCAAAGTGGCCTTGTGTGTTGTTATGGACCTATTATAGACTATAACTTTTATCCATTGTTTTCATCAGATAGAAGAACAGATCACAGAACTGAATGTTAGCGAAGAACTACTACAAAAGGCCAAGAAGGTATAAATATCACATTTTAAATATATAAGCTTTCTGACAAGCAGAGATTGAATTGTTTGAACATTACTATTTAAGTTTATGAATATTTGTATATACCCTGTAAGGGTTACAAGTTATTGTATGAAAAATGTTACTAAAAGTTAACTTTATGTGGTCACACAATGGAACATTTTTTAACTTTCAAGGTCAGCCGCCGGACTTTCCTATTCTAAATGTTCTTTGACTTAAAAACACATCCTACTGAATGTGAATTACAATGAAAATTGAACCCACTACCGGGTATCACATTAAAGTTATTAATTGATGAATCTCATTTTTAAATGTCTTCAAGTTTCTGAGCCACGATATGTCTAAAAGTGAGCAGCCCGAAGGGGGAGATAAATCTGTACAGGTCAGTACATGCTAATAGTTTAACAATATATTACTAATATATATAATCTTATAGGTTATAAATGTTAATATTTTTCTCTAATTCTAAAGTTTGAATTAAATCTATTTAACAATCTTAAAGCAAGAGCACTGAAAACGATTTTCAATTTGAAATGTAAACTATCACAAAACAAAATCTAAAGCCAGAGTAACTTTGGCATGTAGAATTCTGAAGTCAGATTTTGAAGTGCTCATACATAATATTGGGTCTTTAGTACATGGTGTACATCCTTACTTTTACATCTGTCCTGTGAAACACATTTATTGTGTTGCCTAGATATTTCCTGCTATTGGTATGCAGCCATGTTTTTTGGGTTTTTTTTTGTGCTCAGCAGAAAAAGATGGAGGTTAAAGATTTTGACAAGCGATGGTTTTCCTGGGCAGAAGACGTTTTGCCAACTTGAGGATAACTATTTCATTATAAATCAGGTATGTGAATTAGTCACACTTTCTAAGAACAGTGGTGTTTTATATAGAAACCAAACAAATGATTCAGGATATCTGAAATATTTTAATGTCACAGACACAGTTAATACAACACTTCTGACACAAATATTGCACTTCTGGAAAAAATCAGCACGTGGTCCACATTATGGAATGATTTAAAACATAATCTTAAGAAAGAAAATCACAGACTTGATAATTTACTAATAACACATCTTTCAGTAAATTAAAGGGTAATAATCCTAAAAGTCATTAAAATGTGTTAACAAAATCCTGTAATACCGTAACTCAGGCCATTTTGAGGCAAGCCACCGGAAAGCCATCTCCCTTGTACCGACTGACCAAATCAAGGAGTGCTTGTTTCTTGTGAAGGGCGCGAGATGATTCCAGTTCGTATAGGGTACACAGATTGAACAGTATTCCCTCGTGTAGGTTCCTTATAGGGTCCTCGTGAACCAGAACCTCAAGTGTTTTCAGAGCATCGCGTAGCTTTCCTAGATACAGCGAACACACCGCCATGTTATTGACAGCCTGCAAGGCAATTAAAGAAAATATATAGAAAATTTAATCTAGACAGATGTTTCGGTATCGAAAAATAATTGATGGTCACTCTATGCTACATTTAAGGTGTTGCACTATCAACTGCAGGACTCTGATGATAGGGAGATATTGGATCCATCTGAACAAATTGACATTTCATTCCCAACTTCAGGACTCTTTCTTAGAACATAGAATGTGAAAAGATTGTGAAAGAAATTTGAATATTTTGAGCAATATATGTATACCATCTATAGGTTTAATTATGAATGTACATGTATACATATAGTATTGTACTAACCATTCACATACAAACTAACAGTATGAATTCTCATCCCCTATGGTTCCTATGTTGTAGGTAGAAGCAGTGATGGACATTGTGAAAGCTGTACTAAAATGTACTAGACTGCAGACTCCACTTCCAGCGTCAGTGATAGTCTAGATAACCTTGAAATGGACCTACATTTTCTATATACAGAGACTCTGAAAACTCCTTTTCAGATGTTTAGAACCTTGGAATTCAACAGGTCACAGAAGTAGAATCTGATAAAATCGGAATCGGTGTATCAAGTAATCAAGATGATGAATGTTTAGATTGTGATGGAGGGTTGGAAGGTATTTGTGTGGTGCGTGAGAGCCTCCTTGTGAGGGATTATTCATTATTTATATGAAGGCTGATCTCAAGGTCTCGACCTTTGCAGTCTACAAATACATGTCTGGGGAATAAAATGTTTCTTTGTGAATTAAAGACATAATCTGAAACAATAACTGAAAATGTTGAATAGAATAGAAATCAACATGTCAAGTGATCAAGACCCGGCAGCCAAAGTAACATTAAAATACTATCTTATACAGAAATAAATTTTGAAGTTAGCAATGAATTTGATAAATACTTACAGAGGCGTTCGTGGGGTCGTGTTCTACCGCTGTTTTGAAATTTTGGTAGGCGTCTGAGAAGCTGTTAGTACACATAGACTCTAGTCCCCTGTTTAACAGTAATGTGATTGGGTACAAGCAATCATTTTACAAATAAATCTTAAAGTTGAATAGTCGGGCAAAGAAAACCAGTCTAAATGCGTTCATTGGCCTTCCAAAAGTTCTAACTTATTAATACGACGGTCAAGTTCTGCTTAGTTTCCCAGTTCTGACCATTAAAGTAAAGAAAAGTTGAAAGCATCGAAAGCGAGGCTGCGTGGAAATGTAACCACGGACATAGTGAGCCGGGAGGACGTTTTAGAATTTCCATACTTTAAATTAATTTCTTCGTATGCAGACAGATTTTGACGAGAGATTTTATTTTTCCATTTCATAAGAAATTCTACTGGATACATTCACACCATCTTTACCGACTTTAGCCATCCTTGCCCGACTGTTCACTTTAAACACTTTAATAATGGACTGGTTATTTATGATCTATAAGTTCACACACCTACAGTTAAACATGTTAATAATGAATCTCTGGGGACCAACAAAATCATTTTGTTTTAAACTTAGATCTTTATACATATATTAAAGATATATGAAATCTTGACGGAATCAAAATGGCTAAACTATGTTTATGAAGTCACTGCATATCATGTTCATTATAAACATGTTTTACTGTATTATGATGAAATATTGATTAACTTTGACTTAAGACAGCAGAGATTTTACTTTATCCTATATATAGAACACACTTGCAATGTTCTGAATGAGCAATTAAAACACATCACATTTGCTTGTTTACATATTTTTCCTATTTGACCATGGTAAGCAAAATATCTCTTTTTAACTAAAATCTGTACTTATACTGCTTGATGCTGAAACTAGTACAGTGTAACTTGTCTATACTGGATATCACAGGGACCAGCCTATGTGGCCGGTATAGACAGATTTCTGGATTACATAGATTTTAATCAATATTAGTAAAGAAGGAAAATACCATGCAATTAGACTGATATACACAGGGATCCGGATTAGACAAGGGCCGGATTTGATGAGTTTTTATATATCAAGTATGTTCATATATTTTCTTAAATCCGTTTTACTGTACCAAGCAGTCGATTACAGTCTGTTAAGTAATTTATGGTAGCTGACTCTGTACGTAGGTTCTACAGGGTATAATTATGGTAGCTGACTCTGTACGTAGGTTCTACAGGGTATAATTATGGTAGTTGACTCACTTGTTTAGGTAGGTTCTACAGGGTGTAATTATGGTAGCTGACTCACTTGTTAAGGTAGGTTCTACAGGGTGTTATTATGGTAGCTGACTCACTTGTTTAGGTAGGTTCTACAGGGTGTAATTATGGTAGCTGACTCACTTGTTAAGGTAGGTTCTACAGGGTGTAATTATGGTAGCTGACTCACTTGTTTAGGTAGGTTCTACAGGGTGTAATTATGGTAGCTGACTCACTTGTTTAGGTAGGTTCTACAGGGTATTATTATGGTAGCTGACTCACTTGTTAAGGTAGGTTCTACAGGGTGTAAATTATGGTAGCTGACTCACTTGTAAGTAGGTTCTACAGGGTGTAATTATGGTAGCTGACTCCTGGTTTAAGTAGGTTCTACAGGGTGTAATTATGGTAGCTGACTCACTTGTTTTAAGTAGGTTCTACATGGTGTAATTATGGTTAGCTGACTCCACTTGTTTAAGTAGGTTCTACAGGGTGTATATTTATGGTAGCTGACTCACTTGTTTAGGTAGGTTCTACAGGGTGGTAATTATGGTAGCTGACTCCATTGTTTTAGGTAGGTTCTACAGGGTGTAATTATGGTAGCTGACTCACTTTTTAGGTAGGTTCTACAGGGTATTTATGGTAGCTGACTCACTTTGTTAAGGTAGGTTTCTACAGGGTGTAATTATGGTAGCTGACTCACTTGTTTAGGTAGGTTCTACAGGGTGTAATTATGGTAGCTGACTCACTTGTTTAGGTAGGTTCTACAGGGTGTAATTATGGTAGCTTGATCACTTGTTAAGGTAGGTTCTACAGGGTGTAATTATGGTAGCTGACTCACTTGTTAAGGTAGGTTCTACAGGGTGTAATTATGGTAGCTGACTCACTTGTTTAGTAGGTTCTACAGGGTGTAATTATGGTAGCTGACTCACTTGTTTAAGTAGGTTCTACAGGGTGTAATTATGGTAGCTGACTCACTTGTTTAAGTAGGTTCTACAGGGTGTAATTATGGTAGCTGACTCACTTGTTTAAGTAGGTTCTACAGGGTGTAATTATGGTAGCTGACTCACTTGTTTAGGTAGGTTCTACAGGGTGTAATTACGGTAGCTGACTCACTTGTTTAGGTAGGTTCTACAGGGTGTAATTATGGTAGCTGACTCACTTGTTTAAGTAGGTTCTACAGGGTGTAATTACGGTAGCTGACTCACTTGTTTAGGTAGGTTCTACAGGGTGTAATTACGGTAGCTGACTCACTTGTTTAGGTAGGTTCTACAGGGTGTAATTATGGTAGCTGACTCACTTGTTTAAGTAGGTTCTACAGGGTGTAATTTGGGTAGCTGACTCACTTGTTTAAGTAGGTTTCTACAGGGTGTAATTATGGTAGCTGATCACTTGTTTAGGTAGGTTCTACAGGGTGTAATTATGGTAGCTGACTCACTTGTTTAGGTAGGTTCTACAGGGTGTAATTATGGTAGCTGACTCACTTGTTTAGGTAGGTTCTACAGGGTGTAATTATGGTAGCTGACTCACTTGTTTAGGTAGGTTCTACAGGGTGTAATTATGGTAGCTGACTCACTTTGTTTAGGTAGGTTCTACAGGGTGTAAATAGGTAGCTTGACTCACTTGTTAAGTAGGTTCTACAGGGTGTAATTATGGTAGCTGACTCACTTGTTTAAGTAGGTTCTACAGGGTGTAATTATGGTAGCTGACTCACTTGTTTAAGTAGGTTCTACAGGGTGTAATTATGGTAGCTGACTCACTTGTTTTTAGGTAGGTTTCTACAGGGTGTAATTTATGGTAAGCTGACTCACTTGTTTAGGTAGGTTCTACAGGGTGTAATTATGGTAGCTGACTCACTGTTTAAGTAGGTTCTACAGGGTGTAATTTGGTAGCTGACTCACTTGTTAAAGTAGGTTCTACAGGGTGTAATTATGGTAGCTGACTCACTTGTTTAAGTAGGTTCTACAGGGTGTAATTATGGTAGCTGACTCGCTTGTTAAGGTAGGTTCTACAGGGTGTAATTATGGTAGCTGACTCACTTCTTAAGTAGGTTCTAAAGGGTGTAATTATGGTAGCTGACTCACTTGTTTAAGTAGGTTCTACAGGATGTAATTAATGGTAGCTGACTCACTTGTTTAGGTAGGTTCTAAAGGGTGTAATTATGGTAGCTGACTCACTTGTTTAGGTAGGTTCTACAGGGTGTAATTATGGTAGCTGACTCACTTGTTTAGGTAGGTTCTACAGGGTGTAATTACGGTAACTGACTCACTTGTTTAAGTAGGTTCTACAGGGTGTAATTATGGTAGCTGACTCACTTGTTTAAGGTTCTACAGGTGTAATTATGGTAGCTGACTCACTTGTTTAAGTAGGTTCTACAGGGTGTAATTATGGTAGCTGACTGCATTTGTTATAGGTAGGTTCTACAGGGTGTAATTATGGTAGGACTCACTTGTTTAAGTAGTTCTAAGGGTGTAATTTGGTAGCTGACTCACTTGTTTAAGTAGGTTCTACAGGGTGTAAATTATGGTAGCTGACTCACTTGTTTTAGGTAGGTTCTACAGGGTGTAATTATGGTAAGCTGACTCACTTGTTTAGGTAGGTTCTACAGGGGTGTAATTATGGTAGCTGACTCACTTGGTTTAGGTAGGTTCTTAAGGGTGTAATTACGGTAGCTGACTCACTTGTTTTAAGTTAGGTTCTACAGGGTGTAACTATGGTAGCTGACTCACTTGTTTAAGTAGGTTCTACAGGGTGTAATTACGGTAGCTTGACTCACTTGTTTAAGTAGGTTCTACAGGGTGTAATTAATGGTAGCTGACCTCACATTGTTTAGGTAGGTTCTACAGGGTGTAATTTATGGTAGCTGACTCACTTGTTTAAGTAGGGTTCTACAGGTGTATAATTATGGTAGCTGACTCACTTGTTAGGTAGTTTACAGGGTGTTTTATGGTAGCTGAATCACTTGTTTAGGTAGGTTCTACAGGGTGTAATTATGGTTAGCTGACTCAATTGTTTTAGTAGGTTCTACAGGGTAATAATTATGGTAGCTGAACTCACTTGTTTAAGGTAGGTTCTACAGGGTGCTATTTGGTAGCTGACTCACGTTGTTAAGGTAGGTTCTACAGGGTGTAATTATGGTAGCTGACTCACTTGTTTAAGGTAGGTTCTACAGGGTGTAATTATGGTCTGACTTCACTGGTTTAAAGTAGTTCTACAGTGTAAGCTGACTCACTTGTTTAAGGTAGGTTCTACATGGTGTAATTATGGGTAGCTGATCTCACTTGTTTAAGTAGGTTTACAGGTGTAATTTATGGTAGCTGACTCACTTGTTTAGGTAGGTGTTCTCAGGGTGTATATTACGGTTAGCTGACTCACTTGTTAGGTAGGTTTACAGGGTGTAATTATGGTAGCTACTCACGTTGTTTTAAGTAGGTTCTACAGGGTGTAATTACGGGTAGCTGACTCACTTGTTTAGTAGGTTCTACAGGGTGTAATTATGCGTAGCTGACTCACTTGTTTATGGTAGGTTCTAACAGGGTGTAATTATGGTAGCTGACTCCACTTGTTTAAGTAGGTTCTACAGGGGTGTAGATTATGGTAGCTGACTCACTTGTTTAAAGTAGGTTCTACAGGGTGTAAATTATGGTAGCTGACTCACACTTGTTTAGGTAGGTTCTACAGGGGTGTATTTATGGTAATTGACTCACTTGTTTAGGTATTCTACAGGGTGTAATTACGGTAGCTGACTCACTTGTTTAGGTAGGTTCTACAGGGCGTTATAATTAGGTAGCTGACTCACTTGTTTCAGTGAGGTTCTACAGCGTGTAATATTATGTGTGAAGCTTGTAAGCTCACATTGTTTAATGTAGGTTCTAATCAGGAGTGGAATTACTGTAGTGTACTGACTCACTTTTTATGAGTTAAGGTTCTTACAGGGTTAAGATTATGGTAGCTGACTCACTTGTTTAAGTAGGTTCTACAGGGTGTATATATTTATGGTAGCTGACTCACTTGTTTAGGTAGGTTCTAAACAGTGGTGTAAGTATGTGTAGGCTGCAATCTCACTTGATTTTAGGTAAGTCTTTGACAGGTTTTGTTTCTTTGTCTGTT